>VUQH01008922.1:7808-37219 GCA_015106775.1 Etroplus canarensis
ACTCAAAAAACAGCAACAAAAAAAAAAAAAAGACCACTCAACTTAATGCACTCCTTATCGTTTTGTCAATTTTACAAGTGAGCTTTAAGTTTTTTGTTTGTTTTTTGGAAAGAATTTGCGCCAGGGTTTTTCGACGTAGACTATATTTGAGTTCTTCCACATACATTTATAGAAAGTAACTTAAAATGAATAAAAAAAAAACATATTACAGTTTCTCAAATCTATTTTGCTAACATGGGTTATTATTTCATAGAAAGCAGAGGAAAAAAAAAAAGTCAGTATCCGGATGTTATTTATGAAAAGTTAAAAAAATGAAGCAACATATTTATGAGTAACCTCAAGACATTTTGTTTTTTAATTAAAATTACAAGAAGTTAATATATTTCTAAACACAGGGAAGTCAGTTTCTACTAATAAGTAAAAAAAATGAGAAAAGATGTTTAGAAGTTTTATTTATGAAAGTTGTGGAAACTCGTTTTCCTCATGAACGGAACAGGAGTTCTCCGCAGCTTAAATTTTAACTTCAGACATGCACTACTTCAACATCAGTGCATTCACAATGGAATAATTACAGAAAATAATATAATATTTTTTAGAATTTGGAGATATTTTAGTCACAGAGCATCAATTTTGTGCCTCAATTATATATTTTTCCTGCATCAGCATTCTTTGTGTGGTGCTGCTTGCTGTAACCCCTTTCTCCCCCCTCTTCAACTAACCCCATGTTACTGACTGAAACGCATTACTCATTTCCTCTGTAATCTAGACTCGCTTTTACTTATCTAACGTTTTAAAAAAAAAAACCAAAAAAAAGGAGAAAAAAAAGAGAAAAACAACATGTTACAACTGCAGCGCTTGGGATGAATGAGGCAGCTGTGACCCGCTCGCCAGCAGGGCCACGCATAACTTGTACGCGCTTTCATTCATACATTTTCTACATCTGCTACTCAGACAGTTTGAGATCGATGGCGACGGAGCATTAGCAACTTTTTAAAAAAGTCTTCCCTAATGGGTTAATTAGGCGAAGTTCAAGTGGAGACATCTTGGAGGGGACAACAGCGCACTGTGTAGTAGATCTATGTAACTAGATGCACACATTTACACACACACAACAGTCATTACCGTACTAGTTTGCATGTATGTTGTATGGTCACTTAGACGGGAGAAACGGTGCAGGTCTGACTGACGCTTGGGCCGTTTCTCCTCTGTAGATTTTCATAGTTGGAGCCTCTTTGGAAAGTGGAAAGTTGACTCGAGTTTGGAGCCAGACAAAGACTATTTCAGTCCCCACGTTGATGTTCTCAGTTACCCGTTTAGCGATGACAAGATTGTTCACAGGATTTAACTCGGACGTTCTTGGTTTTGTCTAAAGAGTCGATACGGTTTTTTTTACAAAAAGGAAAAACTTGACGATAAAAAGGCTACAAATGCGCGTTTTCTGCTGCATGTAAAGGTCGGGGACTGAAGTGGCACTCGCTGGTGAAACTCCCAACCGTTTCCAAAGAGGCCGATGCAGTCTGACAGTTTGTCTTTGGTAGCGTTTCCAATTTTTCCAGCACAGTAGAAGTGTTTCATACCGGTCTAATAGTGGTTGTAGTGCATTAGTTTTTGGGCCAGCATCAGCTGGCGTTAGTTTCTGGTTTCTCTGTGAACAGTGAAGGAGGGCTGCCACTGTGGCCCTCCGTGGCTGACCGTCAACTTTGATGGATGGGGAAAAAAAATAAAATAAAAATAAACAAGTCTTTGAACTCTGTTACAGTGTGCCATGCCCTTACAAGGCATGTGATATTGCAGGTTTATTTCTTATAGCACATGTTTTTTTGTGAATTACATTTTTTGGAGACATTTTTATTATTATAATTATTATTATTATTGTATCTGCGCCATGTTAGTTCTGGTTCTTTGTTATTTTTCCAAGATTCAAGATGTATTGTAAATGTTTCTAATAAAACAGAAATGAAATGATCTCCAACTGATACCAGTTGTGTTTTTTTGTTTGTGAAGTTATATTTTAATTTCAGTGACCAGAAGAGTTTATCATTTCAAAGCCCTGGGCAAATGTCTTCGTAAAGTGTACATAAAATAAAGCCATGTCCCCATATTCCATAATAACCAATCAAAATCACCACTCATTCCATTAATTCAGCCTTTCTGCCAATAAAGAAGCCGGCCACTTCCACCTGTTCGTGTTTAAAAAATGCCGAAGAGACACGTTAGGAAACAGGCTATAACAAATGAGATTTATTTATACATATGCAGTCCAAATATACATATATTAGAATAAATGTTTTAAAAGCTTTAACCTAACACCACCCAGTTTAAGACCTGTGAAGTCAACAGAAGTCTATGTTGATGTGGAAACACATCAGCAGGATAAACACCATCTGTGTCCATAACCTTTGGATTTAATCAAGCCCCTCCAAACGCCACCATTCTTTCTCCCTTTTCTCATCTATTAAACTATTAGATACTAACAAACCCAATCCTGGCTCCTGAACACAGCCCCCGCCCGCCCCTCCACAGGAAATAAAGACAAGTGAAAGCGAGGGCAGACCTCGGGGAGATCCCAGAAGGCAGAGTCCTGTTCCAGTTACATACAGTGTAGGGAGAGACAGAAAGGAGTAGGTGAGCAGGCAGTGGAGGATTTCATTTACAGTAAGACAAGCCATCGGGTACATCAGAGACCACAGGAGCAGGGCAGGGCTGAGTGCCCTCGCTACCTCATCCCCTGAAATATTATCCAGCCATCCGTCCCAGCGAGCGGGCGGCAGCGCAGGCCTGTCCATTCATTATTTTAACCAATTCCCTAATCTCTCCCCCACTACAGGTTCAGGGCAGGGGTGACGCGGGCACCGGCAGAGCCAGTGCCATGTGAGGAAGTTAACCCGTCCACCAGCAATGCAGCTATCCTATCTCATTTAGAGTTAACGCTTAGCAAAGCTTGCAGGAGCATGACTCATCTGTGGAGTACAAAGAGTGCATGGAGCAGGAAAGCCGTCCAAACAAAGATCAAAAGCAATCAAAAAAGAAATTGCACGTCAGTGTTGGGGAGGGATGTTATTGCTCTGAGAGGCCCGGTGGAACACAACTCCAACCAACCAAATTCCAGCGTGTGCATTTAGGAAAAATGGCCTGAGCCCCTTGCCCCTCCATCGGTGAGGGAGTGTTACCCTTAAACACACAAAGATATGACTGTAGGCAAAAGCATGAGAGAGAAAACAGAAACAAGAGCGAAATCAGAGTGGAAACCATACACCAACCAAACCCTCTGGCCAAGCAAGACATCAATCCAGTGTTCAATAAATATTGTGAGGGGACATTACGTTCTCAACAATCTACATTTTGGGAAAATGGGAAGGACAGTGATGACAGGGGGGTTGCAATTCAGTCTCTTGGAAGTGGATTTTTACAGCCCAATATCCTGCTCGATGGAAACTGAAAGGAACCATTTACTAGCTTGTAAAGTAGAGCTTTCAAAGGGAGGACATGAAGGGGACCTTAATAAATTTTCTTCTTAGATTATGAATCAATTCTGATCATGTGCCTCTTTAATGACCAGCGCGAGTCACCTGTTTTCTTTCCGCTCTGACACCAATCCTCCCTCAGCAAACGTCCAGCCTGCTCATCTAAACTTCTTTACCACCTCTCCTTCACTGGTCCCTCCTCTTCGCACTGTATCGTGTATTCTAAATAGACAAATCAGACCCTAGTGTCCTCGTGCGACTCTCTCTACCTCTCTCTCCGTTTTCCCTGTCCATCTGTCTGTCTCTGTCTATCTGGCTGGTTCCCCCGATCGCCTGGAGGTGAAGGAGGAGGAGGTCAGCGGGAAAGTCTCAGTTGGACTGGCAGCAGACGCCCTTGTTGGACGAGTTTTGGGTGGGCTCGACGGTGATGGGCACTACGTTGGAGGCTGGTGAGAAGTCTGAGTCGCTCCGTCCTGTCATCTGCCTCTGCGACACGATGTTGTAGATGGCTGTGACGGAGAGAGAGAGAGAGAGAGAGAGAGAGAGAGGGGTGACAGGGAGTAAGTTATGTGTAGATGCCTATAAATCCAGCCAACAGTGGGACATATTGTGATAAGGACAAGCAGCATGGCAAAACTGAACAACAACTGTTCTATCCAGACTCCTGGCAGCAGTGAGGGATTCTTTCCATCCTAAACTGGCATCGTTATGTCATGTGGCAGAATCAAGTCTCAATTTAGGCATTCCCCAAAGCTGCAAGATGCAATACATTTTATATTAAAACTGCGAGAACTGTGATCGGCTTTTACGATCCTGCATACTCATGCTGGGAAGCAGAAAAGACAGCTGAGTTTCCTCTGTGATACACAAGAGCAGTTCAAACACACACCAAGCATCAGTGTTGCTGTTCTGGAGTTCTTCTCTTCATCCATCTGCTTCTACGACACTTCAAAGCAGGGCTGTGTGATTAGATATTTACTTCAACTATGATTGATAAAACAAGTCATTACTTTTTTGCACTCATTTTCACTACAGATGCTCTTATTTTGTAAAAATTGATAATAATTATGCCACAAGGCTGCAGAAGCCAGTTGGCTGGGGTCTGTGTGGGGTTTGCATGTTGCCCGCTCGCCTGTATGTGTTCGCTCCGGGTACTCTGGCTTCCTCTCACAGTCCAAAGACATGCTTGTTAGGATAACTGATGATTCTAAAGCAGTCGTAGGTGTGGATGTGAGTGTGTGTGTGTGTGTGTGTGTGTGTGTGTGTGTGTGTGTGTTAGCCCTGTGATGGACTGGTGAACCCCATGTCAGCTAGGTTAAGCTCCAGCACATCCCGCAACCCTAAATTGGATAAGTGATTTGGAAAAGGATGAATGGAGGCTCTTGTTTTGTCACTCCTTCCTTGTACTTCACAGCTGTGCACGTTGGTCCTCTCTAAAAGCTCAAACCCACTTGTGATTTAGGTAAACTTGGGCCAAGATGATGGAAAGAGGCATTTGGTGAGAAGTTGTTCAGCTGATTGGTCTTTTAGTGCGGTTTCTGTAAGTGAGGCTATGGAAAGATCATTCAGGCTTCTTTTGTCTCCTGATTGCTGATGGTCTTTTAGAGCGGTCTGCAGCTGAGGTGTTGGTTGGCCGTAGGCTCGCCATTGCTCTAATGATGAATGCGGGCAACAGCCAGAAGGGACTTCACAAGATGGGCTTTATGGTCAAAAACATCCACTAGTCCAGGCACAGCTCCCTGCTAGGTTACGCTCCTTTTAGTTTTTAATTTGAATCAGAGAACTCAAACGTGATCTGTGGCAGCACGGGCATGTGGCCGCCCTGCACGCACCTGCAGTCATCTTACTGTGTGACTGTCCTCGTGAGACAAGCTTTACAGTCCCCCATCAGGCCTGCCTCCTTTTCCCTTACTCCTTTTGTTTTTCATTTGCTTTTTAAAAAGTTAAATAATCAAAATTACAATTACAGACCAAAAGAATTGCGATGTGTTCACCAACTGTAAAGTATCTGAGCCTGCCTTGCACCTAAACTTTGACTTAGATGCCACTGGAGTGGTCAGTTAAAGAGGAGAGTGGGCCTTCTGCACACACCTCTGACTTATTGGTGCATTCTGCCTCTTTAACTCTAAACTGCAGCCAGATGTGAAACAAAACAGCCCTGAAATAAAAACTGCTTATGGAGCAAGAAAGTTTAAAGCAAAACAAAACTCCTGGCTCTTGATGCGACGCGTCAGGTGGTGAAACCATGACTCATTACTACAGCCCTTGCTCAGCCCCAGCTGCAGTGCATATATAGACAATAACCCACCAGGATGACCCTCCATGACCCAAGATCTGTCTCCAGCTAGATGAGCGCTGGCTTTTTTTTGTTGCTCTGCTGGGTGTAAAGTTCAGTTCTTACTGGCTTGTTGCTGATGCACGCCTTACTCTTTTCCACCCTTAATGAGCTAAACAGCAACATTAACTCGACGGGGCTTATTGGTTTCAAGTTTATACGAGTTAGAATTACGGATAAATCTGTGGTGTGGGCAGAAAGGCTCAAATGGCTTGAGCAGAGGCATCTGGAAATTCAACATTGAGCAGAGGCAGAACACAACCTACAAGAGGCACATACTCGCGGGCTGATAACCCTTGGGGCAATTCAAGTGGAAGCAGCACTCACTGCTGGATTGTCCCTTCAGGCACTCCAGGGGTTGACTGAGTCACAACAATTGCTTTTTTCCTTCACGTTATCCAATCTTGCACTTGTTAGTGTGGCCATATGCCTCCTAGGAAAACCGCTCATAGACGTTTACTTAGGAAAACATTAGTGAACCGGCATCAGATTTTCCTTCTTGAACAAGCAGATGCATCTGGTACAGCGGGGCAAAGCGGATTTGTGCCGCCTCTCAGGACCGATTGGCTGAGTGGTCTTTTAGTGTGGCAATTACGCCTGTTTTTGACCTTAAAAAAAGATTAAGGTGGCGTTCCTGCAAGACTGCACACAGGGGACCGATGCAGAGGACCGTTTAGATGGATTTTGCTGCCCTCTAGTGGCAGAGGTGAGGTGTTATGTAAACCGAAGCCCGGAAATCGATGCACGCGCATGAGAATAATGCTTAAATGGAGCTTCAGAATTTCCTTCTTGGAAGTATCAACGTCAGATTAAGTTCGTGTTTTTGTTGTAAACACTCACCTGTGAGGATGGTCTGGAAAGCCAGCTCCACATTGGACGAGTCTAATGCTGATGTCTCCAGGAAAGACAAGCCGTGCTTTTCTGTAAAACACAAACAAAAGCACCATTTTTAACTTCAACAGCTTTGCTGAGCTGAGCTTTATTGTACTGACACTAAGTTTGATTTCTTTTTCCCAGGATTCTCCTCAGTTATGTTTAAATGTAGTCATTTCCTGTTTGACTGCTCACATTCACCTGTAGTGTGAAAAATTACAAAGATGAAGGAAAGAATTCAAAAACCTTGATGAGCAAAGAAACACGTCCCATTTAAAAAGACTTTCCTCATGTATAACTTGTAAATAAAAGCATAACTGATTAATTAATTAATTACACTAACAAATGACTATCCTGATAAGGCACGGAGGCTGACACTGAGCCAGCATCATCAGCACCATCACCTCACAGCGAAAAGGTTCCTGGTTTGAAGCCCAGCTGGGGCCTTTCTGCGCGGCGTTCGCATACTCTCCCTGTGCCTGCGTGGGTTTCCTCTGGATACTCCGGCTTCCTCCCGCCGTCCAAAAACGCGTGTCCGGTTAACTGGTGATTTCAAATTGGCCATGGTTGTGAGTACAGAACACAGGACTGTATGATTAACCTGTGACCTGTAGTCACAATCGTTGTGAGTAGTTAATAAGAAAAGCAAAATACGATATAAATGCAAGTACAATACTACAAGGCTGCCTGCTCTGCCCTCATTAACTTTAATATTTACACCTGCTGGGACAGTAAGGACACATTCCTATTAGAAAAAGCCTAAAGCTACATTTTAATACAAGGGAAAACAAAAACAAACATGACATCGAGCTGAAAGTAAAGCAGAAAGTGGATGTCCTACTCCTGACCCCAAGGAGCCAATCAACAGACAGACTGCAAAACATATGAACCAATAGTATTGCTGCGCTGATGCGTGCGCACAGCAAAGGCTCATGGTAGTTTCGGCCCTGTGCCAGTGGCCCATATGCACCCACAGTGATCTTGCTGTGGGGGGCGTAAGGGAGCCGTGACTGACCTTGCAAGACGGGCTTTACAATCAAAACCGGTGACGTGGGTAGGAAAGTGTGCGTGCTGTTTTCTTACCCAGCTGTATCCATAAAGTGAACCGGCACGGCTTTTTAGTTCACAAGCCAGAAACTGCTCGTATCAACGTCCGAACGGAGCTGGAAACGAAGCTGTCACGTCGTGAGAGTTGCAGGAGTTCACAAACCTTACGCTGGGGAAAAGTCACCAAATGTTACGTTTTTTTCAGGATCAGGTTTGCCTGGTGGTTCTGTGTGTTCACTTTTTAAAAACTGAAGTTATGACTCTCTCCACTGTCCAACAGCCTAAATCACTGCTGGTGGCTGCCGAGCAGAAACTCCTAAACAACTATTATCGTTTAAGTAAAAGGAAAGTAGCCGTCTGAGGAGGCTCAGGACTCTGCCTCCGAGGTGAGACGCTTTGGCCATGTCCAACTCAGCGGAGACCCTGAGGCAGACCCAGGACCTGCTGGACAGACTTTGTCTCTTGGCCGCCGGCCTGGGAATGCCTTTTTATCCCCCCTGGAAGAGCAAAGGGGGGCAGCTGAGCTGAGATCTCAGATTAGACTGTTTCCACGACAACCCAAACGCTGATAAGAAGTAGAACATGGTTGGATGATTGGTTGGTTCTATTATTATCTACTGTTTTATTAACGGATTAAGATTTGATAATAAATGTCTCCTTATAATTTTAGTGAATTACTGAACAAAAAAAAAAAGACATCTGATAACACCTACTTAGTTTGTAGAAAATTCTAACGCTTTATAGTTTTAATCCTGAGAGAATCGATTATGCAGTGTTCTGACATGTGATCACATGTTTACAATCTATACCTGTCTCTACTGTCAGCTGTCCATACACGTGTCTGTCCTGACAGGACGATCCCTCCTCAGCTGCGCTCTCTAAGCTTTTTTTGGGCAGTTTTTCCTAAGAAGGGGTGTCGCATGTTGGCAGTGGAGGGATCTTTGATATTGGGCTCTGTAAATAAAACTGACATGAGTTTATATTATGAAAACTGAAGTGAATAAATCATGTCAACTACCATAAAACGTGATTTTTGGTCTTCCAAATACAGGTATAAAGCAGATTATGATTGACATTATCATTTAGAGTGGTCCAGACAGACACAACTGAGACATAAGACTTGTCTGTGTGTTGCCTTCTTTTGGGAGAAGCCTTTACCATCACTTTGCATAAACGTGTGCGCCACATGATCTTTATGTAAACTAGGCACCATAAATTATGTCAGTGGTGTAGAAAAAAACCAAATCTGTACTGACAAACACAGAATGGAGAAAAGGTTTCATCTTGCAGCAACACTGACCCTCCTCACAGAGGTTCAATACAGACAGGAACAGGAATGTGTGATTCACTTTCTCACATTTATCCTTATCCACATTCATTTAGCTGTCAAAGCAGCAACACTGCAATCAGAAAAGTCAATAAACTCAAGGTCAGGATTAAACATAAATCCCTGCCACTGAAACAATAAGTGTGTCAAAAGGTTCAAGTGAACTGATAGGCTCCACAATAAACCTTTTAAATTCTGAGAGGGTCAAGATAAATGAATGTTCAAGTAATTTAAAACAAGTCCTTTTGGCCCTTTGCTATTCTTTCAAGTTACAAGTACTTAAATACATTTAAGGAAAAAAATCTTTGCAGTATCAGCACAAATATTAACATGAGTGGGAATAAATGTGTGCACTCGACAGCGGTGTTAAGAGGGGTTTAAAAAAACAGTACAAACTGAGCTGAAAGTAAACCTGTGACAGAGGTATACGCACTAATTAATTTAATTGTCAGCAACAAATATGACACGTTGAGAAGCAATTAAGGACCTAATTAAAGCAGCTCAGGATGACTTCATCCCATGTGTTCATTATCACAGCTTTCACCTGATAATTATCTAATGAGAGTGAGTCCTAAGTCCTCACAAGTCAATACTGGATACATCCTGTATGTCCAAAGACAAACAGACTGTATTCACGCAGGCCACCCAGGTTTACTGACTAAGTATTTATTCTTTTGTTTTTATTTACCCTCTACATTCAGTTATGACAGGACAATCCCTCTGCTCTCATTTTCAAGGTGTGCTCACTGCTAACCAGGCTGGCCCCTGCCCTTGCCCTGGGTTGGCTCACTGGCCAGACTGCTGTGTCAAACCATGACATCCTCTAGTGGCCACCTGAGACTGGCTCCAAAAGTGAGTCAATCCCTGCAGACTGCCACGTTAAAATGTTCATGTTTACAGCATCTTTGGATAGTTTTGTGCAGGGGCTGAACCCTCTTATAACTCTCCTGGATACTGGTGTTACAGGTGACCATATCCACTGAGCTACAGCTACGTCTGCTGGCTCTCACCCCTGCTAATGAGAGCGACTGAACTGGACCTCTCTGCTCTGCTTGTACTCTTTATCCAGCATTTTATTGGAATTAACTGAAGAAAATGATAGCTTGCCACGAGGTACTGTGTGATACATCAGCATGTAGCTGCTCCCTTGTATTCTCCCCAAATGGTCGCCACAGCAGATGAATCCGCAGTGGTAATTTGGCAGAGGTTTTACGCCAGATGCCCTTCCTGACACGACCCTCCATGGCGAGAGGGGCTTGTGTCTTGTGTCCCCACCTGGAATCAAACTAAGGACCTTCTGCTTGTAAGGTGGACATCTAAGATAGATCAGTTTAGCTGAGATTGCAACATTTTATTAGTAGGACACTGAGCACCAAGCAGCAGGTATGTATCTTCTTCTTCTTCCAGCTGTTCCTGTTAGGGGGCGCCACAGCGGATCATCCTCTTCCCTCACACCAACCCTCTGCATGTCCTCCTTCACGACACCCATCAACCTTCTCTGTGGTATTCCTCTTCAACATCCTTTGTCCAATATGTCCACTATCCCTCCTCTGAACATGTCCAAACCATCTCAGCCTTGCCTCTCTGACTTTGTCTCCAATGTGTGAGATTACTGATGCGGCCTGCTAAACGAGCTCATTAGCTTTCGTGGATATATGGTCAATTACAGAACAAAAAGTTACCCCGGCAGCATCAAAATGACCAGTGGTGGAGGTCACTGTGGTTATGTCCCAGGGTCGTGCTGACAGATGATAAGGTCAAGGCTCAGCGATGGTCAAAGGGATGGTGATAGTTTGCCAATCAAGGCATTTTCAGCTCATTTTCCCCAATAGTGTTTATCATCATCATCATCATCATCATCATGAGATTGATTAAATGGAATCTGACTCGCTAGAGTTTCATGTCGCATCTCCACATGTAAGCAACACTTCAAACGCAGGCGTGTCTATGCGTGAAAAGGCGTGCACGCAGTTTGTGCTCAGACTTCGGCACACTTTGTGATTGACGGTCATCATCAAATTACTGTAGTGTAGTGATTTACACATTCGCCTCGCAAGCGAAAGGTCCCTGGTTCGATTCCAGGTGGGGACCCAAGTGCCCCTCACCATGGAGGGTTGCACCAGGAAGGGCATCTGGTGTAAAACGTCTGCCAAAATTACCAATGTGGCAATCTGGCTGTGGCGAACCCCTTGGGGAGAATACAAGGGAGCAGCTGAAGGTGATGACCTGAAGGATGAGGACCTGACGGATGAGGACAGTGTTGCCTGTTAGATTCTTTTTAAATAAGAGCATGATGTGGCTGTGCACTTGCAGAGTTGCCATTTATCTCGTCTCCTTAACCTTTCCTCCCCCACTGGGAGTTTTTGTTGGTAAAAAAAAACTCGCTGATATGAGGAGGGCACGGTGAAGAGTGGAGGACAGGTGAGCCTTTTTACAACGAAAAGAAATAAACTGAATGATACAGTAGAGCAATGGGTGAGGTAAAAAAAATAAAGAGCCAGCAAATGTTGTGACTCTTAACAGATATTTATTCACTTATGTTAATTAATTATGGTAAAGCTTAAATCATTCAACAGTGTGTCAACATGTAAAATTCTCTTCAAAAGTTTGGAAATGAGAAATAAGCTCCTATTGTTTGTGTTTCTCTCTCACACCCCCACACTACTGAGTTTTTTTGCATTTGGACGACACACACAAAGCATCATGGAAGGCGGATGGCCATCATCGGTCATCAGCGATATCAAAGGTGGACGACAGGACGACTGGACTACGGAGCAAATCGCCCAACCCCTGAACAGACTGCTACTCCACTGTCTCTGACCGCAGCTGGTGATGGGAGCCCCACTCTTAACCAGAACCTGCAGCCGGTGCAGCTGGAGTTCATTAGCATGATGAGATACTTAATGGAGAGGCTGCCAATTCCACTAATCCATTTTTTTTATTAGTCACAAATACTTGGCAGATTAAGTGTTTGTATAAAGGTGAGTGAATGTGCCACAAATAGAATCCCATCTGTGGGAAACACCATTAGAACAGTAACACTACCTGCAAAGGCCTTGGCTTCGTCTGTGGGCACCGCCCTTAGGTGGCGAAGATCGCTCTTGTTGCCCACTAGCATGATGACTATGTTGCTATCTGCGTGGTCCTGCAGCTCCTTCAGCCAGCGCTCGGCGTTTTCATACGTCAGGTGTTTGGCAATGTCATAAACCAACAGCGCTCCAACAGCTCCACGGTAGTACCTGGACGTCATGAGATCAGAGGAACAAGATATAAACTGAAGCACATGACTTTCTCAAAACCGATTGTTTTTAGGTTTCTTTATGGGTGTGTCTGCGAAGCTACAACAACCGAACACAAATCCCATAATGTAAATAAAGCCTGACTGCCTGCGCGGGCTTCCTCTCCTTCCTTAGTGCCTGTGGGGGCGTGACACAGTTCATGCTGGTACAAAAAAGTGAAGTATCGAATAGGACAACTCAAAAAGGTAACAGGAACTTGACTGTGAGAAGATTAACAAAAGGCCTCGAGGTGAAAAGGTACATTTTGTAGTTTTTATCTATTCTGATAATCATTTTTTAGCAGTTTCAGAGGCGATCAATCATTATCTGACTCAACAGGTTCCATGGATGGAAGAAGGGCCGATGCTCATAATGCAGCCTTATATTATGTGGTTATATAGGCACAAAGCACAGGTATAACATTTCAAGTCAAAATCAGGTTTTTAGTTTCATAGTTCTGCCTTTCCTTTGAGGAGAGGAGAGACTTGCTGCTACCACTTTTGTTCCTATGCAGGATGATGGGGTTTTAGGTGAGCATATCTTTAAAATGCTTGAATCTATTGTGGCGCACTCAGCTTAATCACACACCTTATAGCCCTTACTCACCACTGCACATTGTAAGCTTGGGCTGGATGGTCCACTTCGTCCTTCCACAGACCACACCACTGCTATATTATTTACAAGGGTAAGCTTTATCTGCTCCTCAGTTCTCTGATCTTAAGACTAATTCCTTCCGTCTGTCCCTAAAGGTTTTTAGTTGGGGGTAAAATGGTGCTATTTAATTTAAATCCTCCTGAAATCAGCTGCAAAATCAGGTCAAACTTAGGGAACTAATCACACTAAATGAATTTTAGGTCATTTTAAATCACCTGCAGGCAGATACTCCAGGCTGCAAATGTTATGGCAGAGCGTTACAACACTTGTTTAGCCTGTAAAGACTGACAGTCACCACCGCTTATGTTTTAAGTTTGCTTAGGTTTTCATTTTGGCTTCCACTCTTTATCTGTGTGTCCAGGGCACACCCTGGATCAAGCTCAAAATATCAAGGTGCACCTGTATTCATATCTGCCCAGAATAGCCTCTGTCACCTGATGTGTTAGACTACTGAAAGACAAAGACACTTGTGAAAAGCCTATCTGGAGCATTTGGACTAAACGTGAACCTGTAATTGTTTTTGCAAGTGTTGCAGCACCTAAGTGAAGTTCCTCCTTCTTGGTAGCAGCTTCACCCTCCACTAGCATGGACCCTGCCTGTCGATTTACAGATTCTATTAGACGGTCTTACTGCTTGTGCTTCAGATTCAGCTTTCACTTAAATTAGCCCAGTTTCTCTCAGAGGAGCTGCTGTGTTTCCCACTGCCTTTTTAGCTTGCCTGCCACAACTTTTTCAGATGAGGCCCTCATGATTTCTTAATTCCCACTAGCTGGTCTGGGTGAGCAGAAATCAGTATTTTTGGAGGGGTTATAAGATTTTGCCTCTGTGTGGGAAATTATTGTCTATAATGTACTGATATAATTAAGAAACAATTCAGTCATAACTTTTTGTGCAGTTGCAATTATTGCAATAATAAGTTATGGCTGTCACAAAATCACAAAGCACACCTGGACTTGTCTCAGGGCTCACCCTTTGGGGGTCTAAGTAACCACTGCTCATTTAAATACTGCCTGGGTCAGGACACTCCTGCAAAAAGATCATTTTTTCCCACTGAAATACAGGGAAAAAAAATTCGACATGACAACTTTTGCCTGCAAAAGGCGATTAATATCTTCCAGACCAGGCCCTACGCCTTTGTGGAATGACCCGGATCAGATGTGAACTCAAGAAACAAGCTGAAGAGGTGAAGAGGGCGGATCTTCCCTCATGATTACCTACATTACTCTTTGGGTGGGAACATCCAGACTTACTTCTGGATTTGATCCATATTCTGTTTATTTCTCTGTCTTCATGTGAACTTCAGCTTTGTTCACTACTTGGTAGGTATAAAAGTGATATCTGTATCATACGTATTTTTATTTCTTCCAGTTTTAAGACATTTGTCCCTGCAGGATCCAGATGTACCCTTTATATTTGGACCAGAGAGCTAAAATAACAACCTACACCTGTGGGAGTATAAACCTACCACGTTTTGTGAAGCCTTTCAAAATCTGTAATGAGTTACTGCGATAATGTTGCAAATGTCTGTGACGGATGCAGTATCTCCTGACTTTTGTCTGGGACACAGAAGAAGTAAAAGAAGACTTTTGTCTTTCCAACGCCACATAATTCTCCATGCCTGCTGACGCCTACATCCACATTTTAAAGACCCACTGCTGTCTCCAGGTGAGCATTTGTGTGTGGAAGCAGGCCTGAGCAGAACAATGCTTCCAGAGGTTTCAGTGATGAACTCACGCTGAAGTGATGGCTCGGTATCGCTCCTGTCCAGCTGTGTCCCAAATCTGAGCCTTGATGGTCTTGCCTTCTACCTGGATGCTGCGCGTGGCGAACTCCACCCCGATAGTGCTCTTGCTCTCCAGGTTGAACTCATTCCGGGTGAAGCGGGACAGCAGGTTACTCTTCCCTACGCCTGAATCTCCGATCAGCACCACTGCAGGAAAACAAAGAACAGTGAGAACTTGTACAGTTAAGTCTGTCTGCAGGGAAATGGTTAACGCTACAGTAATCTGACATTCGGTGGGTGTGTTTCAGCTCCGCGGCTCACTTTCTGTCTGGAAAACCAAATACTCAGTAGGCCATCGGTTCAACAGTCCACGATGTCACAAACTGAACAGGACGGGTTGATTTTTTCATACATTTGATCCTCATTTCTGTTAGACATGACGCACGTGTGGCTTGCAGCCAAGGCAGAGCAGAAACTAAGGGGACTCCCGCTGAGTATACAAAATATCAGAACCACCTGCTCTCTTCAGAAACCGCATGCAGGCCGAGCACAGACTCCAGGTGAAACCGCTGTATTACATCATCAAGTCTAATTCAGGCAGTATTTACTGACTGGTTAAAGAAGGCATTTAGCAGAGAAAGCTGAGACATACGTTAAACCACATGTACACAGCAATCGCCGCATCCACACGCTGCCCTGATTGGATTTAAATAAAAGTAATGCAAAATAAACATTTAGACGTCAGAGACGTGGAAGACATTTCGGTGGCAGATAAATCATTAATAGATAAGAAAATAAAATTACTGGTATTGTACAAATAACAGAAAACCAGCTGCAGACAAAAGGAGGTCACTCGAAACAAAGTGGGGATTTTGGGGATGTCTGTCCTCCTCCTTTGTCCTCTGAATCGTTCAAGATGTTGGGACTGACATCTCATGGACACCCTGAATGCTACAAAATCCTCCAGTAAGAGAAAGCATGAGCAACGTATCAAACGTCTGCTGAACAGGCAGGAGATCTTGACAAGAAGTACAATGTGTCCAACTTCTCTGCCTGCCGCCAACCTGCTGTGACCTCTTTAACCTTTACCATTACGCTCCAAGGCCACCGGAGCAGGAGTAATCGCAGCTCTGATCATCACACGAGCCTTAAAATAAAGCATTTCCTTCTTTGTGTTATTGTTAACTCTCTGCTCTCATTTTATTATGCCAAGATACGACTTTAGGGTCAAAGGAAACGTTTAGAATATCGTTTCACTTTTAAAACCAGTAGCTTGGTTTCGATTAGTCTGTAGAGCCAAGATACAAAAGCAACCTTCCTGAAAACGTATTTATTTGTTGTGAATGGCTTCCTGTGGCCCACCTGCAGTACCTTCACGGCCCACACTGGGAATCACTGCTCTAAGTAAAACAGCCTCAACAAGCAAACCTGAAGATAACTTTACTGTTAGAACCTGGTCTCTGATGAAGGCCAGCAAACATTAAAGTTGTTCTACATACATACTGTTGGTGGAGCTTCAGCTTTTTACATGTGATCAATCTTCTGTTTTTTTAGGAAGGTGAGATTGTGTCAGACGCCTCTTCAGTATTGGCAGCTATGCAGAGGTGAAAGTGGACCTGGAGGTGCAGTACGGCACTAGAACATTTGCTGTGCTCTTCACACATTATTGTGCTATTGTTGTCTGGCTTCATGAAGATGGGGACAGGCTTGAGGACTTTACAAACAAACAAACAGGTGATGTCACTGTGGCTTCTTTCACATAGAGCATACGAAGCTGGTCAGAGTCACAAAACCCATTTAGTGGGATTCTCCTGATCCCACTGACAATCAGAAACAGCTGGCAGGCACATTGTGGCTGTGGGCAGCCGTACCTGCATGACTCAGCTTCTTCTTTTTTTTTTGGAGAGACATGTGAAAAAGGTCAACCATCCAAAGCAACGGGCAGTGAGTGAGAAATGCCATGATGTGGTTTGGAGATGGTGGCACTGACACAAAAAAGACAGGTGGCAGAGCTGGACATGCTGAGATTTTCTCAGGAAAATGAGTCCAAAGGGGCAGATTAGGCTGAGCAGTTTGGGGACAAAGTCAAAGGGGCAAGGCTGAGATGGTTTGGACAAGTTCATAGGAGGGATAGTGGACATATTGGACAAAGGATGTTGAAGATGGAGCTGCCAGGCAGGAGGAGCAGAGGAAGACTAAAGAGAAGGTTGATGATGTAGTGAAGGAGGACATGCAGAGGGCTGGCGTGAGGGAAGAGGACGCCTGGTTAAATAAATAAAATAAATTACAGATAGCCTCTCTCTGACATCACGCAGAGCCAGGAGCATTAAAACCAGTCTGAAACCGGAGCTTTCAGCTTCTTTGTGCACTGACCTCATTACCTGAACCCATGTTTAACATGACCATCCACCACTGGAACAGTGTGTGTGAAGCAAAATACAGAAAATCACATTAGCGCTGCTTTATTGCTCAATATCTAATCATGACATTAAAATAAATAGATAAAAATAATCAAACTGGATCTTGTGTTAAAAATGTGGAACCAGGCATTATCAGGACGTATGTTAGTCACTTCCACATTTGTCAGGTGAATCAGGCTTTCAAAAGGAACCTACCACACCAGCTCACCACCAGCACAGCGCTCTCCTCTTAGGTAATAGGAACTTGTTTGGAAAGTTGAAACTGCATTAACCAATCGGCCACTGTGTATACACTACCACTTAAGCAATGCCACTCTTTCAAAAATGAAACCGTGCTCTTGAGTTTTACACAACGTGACAGACAGACAGTCTGTGTTTTCCTGGCTAAAGTTAGACTTGGGAATAATAAAAAACATGGGAAACACATCACAACACCGCGGCTCTCCTGTACTTAAAAAAAGGTGACGCTGTCACTCTGAGCTCTCCATTTCGCCTTGCACAAAAGATCATGGGCGGAGGACTAGAAATCATTATGCAACCCTTTCTGGGCCTCTCTCTGCCATCAGACAGGTAATGTCGAGGTTGCATTACACACCCATTCACTCACCTATTGTTGAGCTTGAATTCTTCAGAAAAAAAGATATGACAGCTCTTTATTATACTGTACAATCCTGCACCCAGTGATGCAGCCCAGCCTGAATGTGGGAGTGAAGAATGAAGCTAAATACTACTGAGGATCTGAACGTCTGTCTGATCTGTGAGATTAATTGATATAATGATATGCTCCGAAGCCCAATAAACAGAATAAAAGGGAACTATTACCAAGGGTTTTTTAAATTTTTTTTTTGGGGGGGGGGCTTCATTTAAACAAGCTTAAAACTCATTTTTGTTTTTTAAATGGACAGGAAACCGAACAGATTTATGTTAAGTAAGAAACTCCAGCTCACTGTGGAACAAACCTGCTCACGTGCCTCATCACCCCAAAAAAGGCCTCGTCTAAAGCCATGAAAAACCCAGATTAAAAGGCCAATCTCTTCATTTTCATGAATCTGAACATAAAGCCGTGTTTAATGCTTCTCCCACCATGGGAGGGTTGCATCGGGAAGGACATCCGGCGTATGAATCTGTGCCAAATACAAAGGAGCAGCCGAAGGTGCTTTTTAATGCTGAGAGCTTCGGCGTTTCCATCGTGTAGTGGTTTACACGCTCGCGTCGCACGTGAAAGGTCCAGGAGGAGACACAAGTCCAACCTTAGGGGTCACAAACCAGTGTGTTCCTACTGCCACTCTCAAGCCTGGTTAAATGATAAGACTGCACCGGGAGGGCATCCAGTTTAAAATCTGAGCCAAATCATATATACAGAGTCATCTGCTGTACAGCAGCTACAATGCTGAAAGCCCAAAGGTGACAGCAGGACAAACGCCTTTTTAATGAGTGTTTCTCTAGGAATCCACAGATGAAATTAGAAACATTTAAAGGATAAATATGAAACGTGCTGCTGAGAGGTGAGATTACAATAAAAAAATAACTCAACAATGAGGCTGACACGTGTCAGTAAGAAAGGAAAGAGGTGCAGCAGGTCAGCAGGATGACTTCCTGTGCTGATGTCTCCATCAGAAAGATGCATCATGTGACTCACTGAGAGCTCGCCCAGCTTGACTCATGATTTGGGGGGGGCACAGCAATAACCTTTCCTTGTTTGAGCGTCCGGTGATAAACTTATCGGTGTTGTTGCTCGGCTGCTCGTTACTCAGATTAATCTGGTCACCAGATACCACAGCAGCCAATGTCTCTGAGTGACAAAGGCTGAGTAAGCGAGCAAATCTCGCCGTCCAGCCTCTCTGCTTTCCTGCAGGTATTTCCAGTTTGACAACACGTGCCTGTTTCGTCGGCTATATTTAAACAGACTGTAAGTGCTTCGTTTACCCTTGGTTATGATAAGGCACGACTTTGAACAATCGCTTCTAACAGCGAGCCATATGGGGACAATCACTCCCTTTTCCAGGCACAGAACATTTGGTACCTGGTGACACGTTGTGTGAAGGTGCATCAGCGAGCTGCGGTGAAAGGTCTGCTCATCAACCGAGCTTCAAGCTTCATCTCTGAGTGAAAGAGAAAACGAAAAGCTTCTCTGCAATTTAAAACAATAAATCTGATATATTATTATTAACCTTTATTTAACCAGGAAGTGAACTCTTGAGATGAAGAATCTCTTTTGCGAGAGTGTCCTGAGAAAACCTGTGCAAGCACAGGGAGGACATGCAAACTCCATACAGACGGGTCCTGGTTTTGAACCCAGGACCATCTTGCTGTGAGGCAACAGTGCTAACCACTGAGCCACTGTGCTGCCCATAAAATCCTGTTTTTTGTCCTTTACATGACTATACGCCGCTTCAGCGTGTTAAAAATACATTTTACAAAAATCCAAGTTGGATTGTTCGTGCTGCTCTGTGTGCCAAGCTGCTTGGAATGTAAAATATCATGAGTGTTATTAAATAGTAATAACATTATTATTATATGATCATGAACATGCAGGAAGCGTCAACAAAATACAAGGGGTCACAGTTCCTGCTTTTCCTAGAGGGTGGCAGACGTTTAGTGTCAGGATGTGATGCTGACTGTTATCTTCTCAAGTTCAAATATTACAATGTCCTCCTTTTTACATCAAGCCGTCCAGAGGAGCAGAAGACACTTTTACAGAACAGCTGGACACATGCAGGACACATGCGGGACGTGAAAAACATGGTCCTCAGGGGGACAGGCATTCTGTGATGTCACGCTGAACGTCCTCAGGGGGACAGGCACTCTGCTGTGACATCACACTGAGTGTCCTCAGGGGGACAGGCATTCTGTGACATCAGGCTGAATGTCCTCAGGGGGACAGGCATTCTGCTGTGACATCAGGCTGAATGTCCTCAAGGGGACAGGCATTCTGCTGTGACATCATGTTGAGTGTCCTCAGGGGGACAGGCATTCTGCTGTGACATCATGTTGAATGTTCTCAGGGGGACAGGCACTCTGTGATGTCATGCTGAGTGTCCTCAGGGGGACAGGCATTCTGTGATGTCACGCTGAACGTCCTCAGGGGGACAGGCATTCTGCTGTGACATCACGCTGAACGTCCTCAGGGGGACAGGCATTCTGCTGTGACATCATGCCGAATGTCCTCAGGGGGACAGACATTCTGCTGTGACGTCATGCTGAATGTCCTCAGGCGGACGGGCACTCTGTGACGTCATGCTGAATGTCCTCAGGGAGACAGGCATTCTGTGACGTCACGCTGAATGTAAACCCCTGTAACTGTCACAGCTGTCTGTCCCCGGTCTGCGGGGTCTCTGTGGGTCTCCGCGGTGTCTCTCCGTCAGACCCCCGCCGCGCGCGGAGCGTCCCTCCCGGCGGCGCGCTCACGCGGCTCCGCGCCCGCGTCAGTAACTTCGTTCGCGGCTGAAAGCGCAAAGTTGCGGGTTCGACGCCGTGGCGTTTCACCTCGCCGCGAGGCATCGAACCCTCCACCCTCCCCGCCCGGCTCCCGGGTGAGGAGACTCACCTTTGAACAGGTAGTCGTACTCGTCTTCTCTGCTGTTCATCGTGTCTCCCAGTGTCTCCTGTCTCACCACGTCCAGCAAACTTCCTCTGACTTCCGGCAGAACGTTAGCTAGCTCAGCGACACACGGGGCTCGGTTACCGACCGGACTCGCTCCGTCTCACATAAACTACCGCGGGAACAACGACCGGCCCGCGAACTTTCTGCTCCTCTTCCTCACACTCTCGCACTTGCCATTACGAAGGCTACGACGTGACGCACACTCCTAAGTCCCGCCCCCTCGCTCGCTCCTAGTGGTCAATGGCTGAACGACACCTGTCACGGGCGTTGATCTGATTGGTCCGCTGCACTGTCGCTCATGATTCAGTCCCCGGTCGTTAACTGGGATGACGTCGGCAGCGCCGAGCTTCAACAGGTAATACAAACTTGACACGAAGCCAGCGTTTGGAGGATTCGTCCCAACAACCTGTTTCATATCAGACTGAACTTCCACCGCACTTCCACTCACTTTTACTTGTATAGCACCCAGTTGCGGTTCTAGCGTGTGCTGGGGCCCTGGGCAAAATGTCACAGGGGGCCCCTCCAAACCACCACTATCTGGTAGTGATGGGAATTTCGGCTCTTTTTAGAGAGCCGGATCTTTTGGCTCAGCTCACCAGGAAGAGCCGGCTCTTTGGGCTCCCAAACAACTCTGCATGTTACCACTTATACCTTTTATAATTCAGTCACATTTTGCCTCTTTTGACTCACAATATGTAGGTGTTCACATATATCACTTAAATTATTTGATACATCATTTGTACTGAAGGATTTAAAAGTAAAAATGACAGCCTCTAATATTAAATAGTTTTTTATTGTGTTTATCAACTCAACTATAAAAGCAGCCAATGAATGCTCCGACTGGCTTGTTGAACTGCTCTGCTACACAAGGCAGATAGAAACACCTGTAAAAACATTAAGAGTACAGCTTTCTTTTATTAATAACTGTAAAAACAACAACAACTGACTCCACACATTGCAGAGAAAAAGTCCTGAAAAAAGGCACACTAGATACAGGACTCAAGTAAATGTACTTTGTTAACAAAACTAAAAATTACCCGTTTACAGTAAAAATAATGATAAATAACATAAAAAGTAATTTATTACAATGTGCAAAACAGCAGCATCCAACACTTTTAGGTGACAGGCATACAACAGCTTCGTTGTAGAAATTTTACATTCTGCCTTTGCGTTATGAACATTGTTAAAATGCATCCAAATCCTCCTTCTTCTTTGCACAGTCCTCGCTCTCCTTTTCTGCACCCCTGCCCTGCCCTGCTTAGTGGTATGGTCCTTGTCTAGCCTCACGTGATTAGTTTCACAGCATACACCTGATGTTTAGTTAGTGAATGCACAGTGGGCAGCTGTGGCTCAGGAGGTAGAGCGGGTTGTCTTTCACTGTGAAGGTTGGTGGTTCTATCCCTGACTTCTCCAGTCTACGTGTTGAAGTGTCCTTGGGCAAGACACTGAACCCCAAATTGCTCCTGGTGTATCACTTTGGAGTGTGAATGTGTATGTGATAATTGCGCTTAAGGCTTAGAATAAAGTGCTGTATGATTGTGTGTGTGTGTGTGTGTTAGAATGAGTAAAAAGTGCTTTGAGTGCTCAGAGAGAGTAGAAAAGTGCTATATAAGTACCAATCCATTTACTTAACACTTGTAGCTGGAGATTGTTAAATCATTCTGCCTCATATTACTTTCAAAACAACAACAACTTGTTGTTGGGAGCTGCTTCTGTCGTTCACTTCAAAGAGCTGGTTGTTTGTACTGGCTCGGCTGCAACGACACATCACTACTATGTATTGCGGTTTCTAGTGAAACCCCAACATCCTCTACAGGCCGAACATTGTTCGTGGTGCTGTTCCTGTAGACAAACAGATGATGTTTCAGCACAGGGTCATGCTGTCTTTTACAGTGTAAGAAATGTTGATCAGATTATTGCAATGAAGGAATTGAGTATATAAGCGAACAAAACTAATTTGGTCAGAACACGACTGTGAACAGACATTTACACATTTCTCCTGTATTTTTAAAAAAAGCAAAGCACACTTTGAAGCAATTCGGTCTCATTTGCTAACTGGTGAACTTAACGTCGCCTCTGTGTCCCTGATGTCAGTGTTATAAGCCTAGGGATGTTTTGTTTACAGCTGTGAAATCAAGTAGCTCAGCTGAATAAAAGATGAGCCGAGGAGATGGAGGTTGTGAAATGGAGTCACCATTCAGGGTGTGCCTTTTTTTTTTAACCTTCTCATTGTTTCTATGGAGAACACTTTACTTATATTTTGCTTTATTCTAATTGATAAAAAAGGAAGCAGAAAACAATTCTTGAACACAAACTTTCTCTTGCTAGAAAGTCTGACGCCACCATCGTGGCAACGTTTAACAGCAACATCCAGCCAACATGAAGGGAACGTCCGCACCGTCGGTTCAGCTTTCTTTTTGGAACTATTATTCAACCGTGACTAGACGCTGACAAAAAAAATAACCCACCAGACGATGTTTATTCAATACTAAAATGTCTGCTGTGCATGTTAAGGACAGTGTAATTGTTTCAATACAGGGGATTAAACTTACATGCTGGAGCCTGCAGTGGCTACTTAAGTTTTTACATAATGAAAAGCTGCAGTTTTTAGCATCATTTAACCACTAGGTCTACAATATAGATGTGGAAAAAACAATAAAACACACATCACACTGCACACATAGCACAATAACGCACATCAGTAGACCTTAAGAGTACACTTATCCAAATTTCTTTGCATGGAAATTTAAGCCCTGGATGATTCACTCGGTCACACATGCTCAGTCAGAACAAAGTATTGCCCAAGTTTTGTTGTCCACGATTTCTGTTCCAAATCATTCCATTACTGGAGTCCTATAAAATGGTCAAACGTGACTGTAGAAACAGCAGAGACCATGTTTGTTTAGGTAACAATGCCCATGACCAAGTTGTCTGAATATGAAGTGTTAATACTGTAACTACTAGCTTCTACATTCTTTCAGGCCACACACACACTCGACTTTCAGGGCTTCACAGCAGAGCTGGACACACTAGGCTTTCTCCTCTTCTTTCTTTCTTTTATCACTCCTAGAAGGATAACTCCTCTTTATTTTCACTGAGTGGCTTTTCTTGTCATCAGGTTTTTTTTTTTAACAGAATCATACATGCAGCCTGCGACAGGAGTGAGTGGAGTCAGATGGGGCTCCTTTGAGGAGGTTAGATCTTTCCTACTGTCACTGCAAACTTTACACATTACCACTGCTTGACTTTGTTTTGTCAGTCCTCAGGGGTCCCCCCACTGGTCTGTGGCCCAAAGCCTTTGCCTGCATTGCCTAGTGGCAAGCAGCGCCTCTGAGTCAAGGGCAGCATTTGGGATATTTGACTATTGTTTCAATTTCATTTTTAATTTTCTTTCGCTTATCCAATTCTGGGTCACGGGGGACACTGGAGCCCAGTTGCCATGGGGTGAAAGGCAGGGTACACCCTGGACAGGTTGCCAGTCTGTCACAGAGCCAACACAGAGAGACAGACAACCATTCATGCTCCCATTCACACCTACGGTCACCAGTTAACCTAGCCCCTTTACATGTCTTTGGACTGTGGGAGGAAGCTGGAGAACCCAGAGAGAACCCACGCAAGCACAGGGAGAACATGCAAACTCCACACAGGGGGCGTTAAACTGGCCGGCTGCTGGATTCGAACCTGGACCCTCTTGCTGTGAGGCGACAGTGCTAATCACCGTGCTGCCTATCGTTTTCATATCAGATTTTAAATAAAATGTGGCTCCTCTGTTGATAAAATCCACATTAAAGTTTCAGTTTTTATAAGAAATCTCTGTCAGTTTGGCTATTAGCAGGGGCAATTCTAGGATCAGACCTTTAGGGGGTCACACATCACCTTGCAAAATTCATTAAAAAAACAGTAAAGTTAGGTAAATATGACAATGTTATTTGCAAAAGCAACCTAATTAGCTGGGTGCTCTATTGTATCTACGAATAATTCATATTTCTATACAATACACCTGTTTTATGGTGGACCCTTTGTTTGGTAATGAAGTCTGGTGGCCAGAATTTTCCCAAATACGTTTATAGCAGAGCATCATTCAATACAGACACTGTCGAATCAGGTTGCATCTCCATCCACCTGTGCAAGAAACAAACTGGCAAGAGGTTTTGAACTCATGCAAAATCTGACTTTATTGTACGCAGGGCGTCAGGTACCCCTGAGTGAAGAATAGATTTGTAGAGGGAGCCGTCCTATTCAAGTCATGTTTAGAACGATAAGAGTCCTGTAAAATGTTATTGTGAAGACCATCACTACAGTGAAATCCATGCAACTGGAGAGAGCTCAAAGCCGATTTGCCAGTGTACTCTAGATTGTGTAGTAATAATGTAGCACTAGAATACATTGTCATAAAGTAGTAATAAAATGCATCATTACTACTGATATTACTATTGTTATTTTTAGGTGAGGTAAACTGAAATTAAGGGGTGCTTGAGCCCCATAAAAGAGGTCTCAACTTGCCCATGGTTTTCAGCTTACTAACAATATCTAATAGATGTTTCATGTAAAATAATAAGGCCATTCAATTCACTTCAGTTTTATTCACTTATTCATTTCATTTTCATTTATAATGCTCCAGATCACAGCAGTCATGTGTAAACATCATACAATAACCCTGATAATACCACCCCCCATGTACTTTGTGAAGGTGGGAAGGAAGAACTCCTTTTTAGCAGGAGGACCTCTGACAGAACCAGGCTCAGGGAGGAACAAACATTTTCTGCGACCAGCTGAGGGAGAGGCTGAAGAGAAGAAAGAAAAGAGGAGTGCAGAGAGGCTGTGAACAAAAAAGGACCAAACACAAACTACAGCAGAGTAGACAAAAGTTAATTATTTGGAAAATAAGACACATGCTTTGACTTAACTTTTAATTGTGAAGATTCTACGGCAGCTATCAGCCACGAAAAAACTGAGAATTAGGAGACATGTTAGTGTCCCCTAATCTATATATTTCTGGTCTTCCTTATTTAATGATATGCAGTCATGAAAAAGAAAGTTTTCACAGGATTCTAGACAGTCCTGTGAAAAACGAAGTACACCTTTACTGCTTCCATAGGAGTTAGGGGGATAAGGTGCTAGGTGCTGCTAATCAAATTCACTTGATTGATCATCAGCCGGTGTGAGCACCTCTATAAACACAGAATTTTTGGCACTTTGCTGCTCTGGAGCTTTCAGGTGTGTGTTAACACAATGCCACTATCTTCCCAGGAGTGGACATACCCCAGGGTCAGACTCGGTGGAGAACACTTCTTCTTGCCCTGGTCCTTTGCCCTTCATGTGCTGACCTGTCTTCTCTACGTCCCTCCACTTTTTTGCTCTGTCTCGCCTCTGTCTGGTGTGAATGTTTCTTGGTGACTCTGCCTTGTTTCAGGTATGGCCATGGCTGGGAGGAGTCTAGCAGGCACACCTGATCCACATCACTACTCACCTGCAGTATTTAACTCTCTGGTTCTCTTCTCCATTCGTTGCTGGATTATTGGCTACATCTTGTGTATTGCTTGCCTTGGACCCTCCTGTCAAACCTACCTGACCCACTCTCTCACCCATTCACACCTGGAAGTCACAGATTCTCACTGGACCCCCTCGTGTTTGACTTTGGACTGACCCTGTTTCCTCTGCTGCAGCATCAAATCCACACCGAACCTCCTGAAGAACTGCATGTAACATACCACGCTTCACGTGCACATTCCTGTTTTATGGAAAGCGACTGCAGTTCATTTAACATCCTTGAACTTTTTAATGACCTGCGTCCAAACTGTCAGCTAAGAAAAGAAAACTGATTTACACAGGCTCACCAAAACTGGACAAGAGAAGACTGGACAAATGTTGCCTGGTCTGGCGTGTCGCTCTGCAAAGTCCGGATGATAGGGTCAGAATCTGTGCAGGGTTCAGGCTGTTGATGGTAGTGTGATAGTGTGGTGGCTACTTTCTTAGTACCAACTGAGCATGGTTCAAACACCACAGCTGACCTGAGTATTGTTGTTGACCATGCACGCTGAATAACCACCATGCCCCAAAGCTCACCTCGAACTGGTTTCCTGAACATGACAGTGACTCCACTGTACTTGAATGACCTCCACAGTCACCAGATCTCAATCCAATAGAGCACCTTGGGGATGTGGGGTAATGGGAGATTCTTATTGTGGATGTGCAGCCGACAAATCTGCAGCAACTGTGTGGTTTTATCGTGTCAGTATGTGTTCTGCCGGAGGTTTCTTCCTGTTAAAAGGGAGTTTTTCCTTCCCACGGTCGCCAAGTGCTTGCTCATAGGGGATTGTTGGGGTTTTCTCTTTAACACTGTAGTATCTTTATCCTACAGTGTGAAGCGCCTCGAGGTGACTTTTGTTGTGAATTGGTGCTATATAAATAAAATTGAACTGAACTGAAGTATGGACCAGAATCTCTTTCTGAATCCATGATGAATTAACACAGTTATAAAGGAAAAAGAAGGTCCAACCCGATACTAGCAAGGTGTATCCAATGAAGTGGATGACAAGCATATAGAAATGCAGCATTTATTTTCTACATACCCATCAGAGCCAATAAAGAATTGTTCATAAGATAGGTTTCTAATTAAAACGAGGGAATACTTGGCAGATTGAGAAAGCTTCAAAAACTCTTCTGGATTTATCAATAAGTTTGCATAACATTTCACTGCAGTCTTTTTTTTTACACAGTTTCTATCCTGTGACCAGAGAATAACTTCATCAAATCAGACCTGCACAGCACAGACTAGCTGGTGTTTGATAAAAGAGTCATTACTGGTTCAACTCATTTAGTCTATCAGGAAATCCCCTGCCTTCCCATATAACTGACAGCTGATTTAGAAACTGGAAAATAAAAGCATTGTTTTCCAACCCCATTACAGAGGTCTGCACACTCGTTCTCTACACGCATCATTCTGGCCATCATTAATTGGGCCAGTTAATTATCTGAGCCCAGTCAGAGGAAAAGAAGATATCATGCTTGAAAAGGTTGCCCTGACCTGCTCCGTTAGAAGGACATGCTGTTGTAGGTCTAAAATTCATTTGTGGCTTTTGCCCAGAACTTTTTCTGCATCTTAGTGTCTTCATATGTCTGAATGTTGAACTTTTCAAAATTTTCAGACCTCATTATAGAGTTCCTGCTATGACCCTTGGTGCAGCTAAGCATTTCATGTGGGACGGGAAGAAGCCTGACTCACAAACAGACTTCAGCCAAATGTTTTAGTACTCTGGCTCACTGAGTTTCCAAGAAAGCTGAGCTCACTATGAGGAATTATGTCAGTTTAATGTGTTTTATTCATTATTTTCTAATGATAAATCGTACTATGTGTTTTTCTCTGAGTAATTACCAAGTGGCAATCTCTGGGCTGAAGAATGAAGTGCCAAAAACTGCAGTTGCTCCACTGGTGACTCAAGGCTGGCTTCAAAAGCAGCGGTTTAACAAATGCTCACCATTACCAGATTATAAATCGCTATGAATAGTTTCCTGCTTCATAACAACTGTACAGTTGGTGGCATTATTTTCTATAACTCATCTGATTGGATACTTTACGGTTAGGTGCTGCTTTGATTGGCTGGTGTCATAGGCAAGAAATGGAGTCAAATAACTAGACCTCTTCACTGGGTTTGTGCTGCTTTTTGGAGGATTTATAAAGGATTTTATGACATATAATATTGCTTGCTGTGAAATACAGCCCACTAAAGTGATATTATATTATTTTCTTAATACTGGCGAAAACAGTACGTGGATCATCTGAAGGGTCAAATGCATCTCTCGGGTCCTGTGTCAGGTCTTTGCTGGACTTTTTTCCTGTTTCTTAAGGACTTGACTTTTAGCTACTGTTCATCTGCTGTAGATAGTTTCTTGGGCCTTCTTTTTTTCCCTCTGCTTGTCCAGTTTCATCAAAATTTTTAAGGTCACACTGCACACCATGCCAAGTTTTCAGCTAATAGCGCTTGGGAATTACCTTGTTGGTGCAAAAATATTATTTTATGCCTGTCAAACTGTGTTATCACTGAGATTTTTCATTCATTTAAAGAAAAAAATGGTTTGTTTTTGTAACAGGCTGCTAGTAACAAAGTGATTACAGATATGATTTAAAATTGGTTCTTTGCTAAGTTGTCTGTCAGGTGTCGACACAATACTGATTCATCCATTGTATCAGGTGCCTTTTTATGCTTGAATGATTCATAGGTCAGAGTTAAGTGGCTTAACAACCAACCAAACAGAAAAACATTCCTGTGAAAATGGTCTAGTACAAGGACTGGGCTGAAAATGAGTAAAAAAGCAGCCAATATCCAAAGAAAAACTTTGAAAGACCTTTAGAAAGCCTGGAGAACTACACCATGTGCACAGTTATTAGGCAAGTTGAATTTTTGAAGACTAGTTTTATTAATAAACCTCAAACCTGAATAGTCAAGGAAGTGAAAGTGAGGTTTTGGCTTTTGTACAAGAATATCTGTGGGTGCATAATTATTAGGCAACGATTAGTGTGCAGAATTATTACACAACTCAAAGAAAAACAGAGGTTTTTTTCCTTCACTGTACATCTCACGTTTAAGAAGGACCACAAGTTCTCAACAGGGTTTAGGTCAGGTGAGGAAGGGGGTCATGTCATTATTCTTTCATCTTTAAGGTCTTTACTTTCTAGCCACGCAGC
>VUQH01008923.1:7195-20235 GCA_015106775.1 Etroplus canarensis
GAACATTGCAAACCAGCTATATAGTGTAGAAATGAATCTCGCTGTACTCTAGCTTTGTCTGTTAATATACAGTACTGTTTAAGTTCCATTGCTAATAAAAGTCCTGTCAAGCTCTATGTTTGCCAGGGGGCTGCTTTGCTCTGCCAGTGCATAATTGCACAGGTCTCCTTTGTCAACGCTCCAAAGCTCCCTTGGCTCAACATGAGGCATCACAGCAAGAGAACAAGGGTCACAACCACTAGACATATCATTAATCACACAATCTTGGGGTCTTAGTCTGGGATTATCCATCCCTTGGGGGACTGAGTCAGTTACAGAGTCTCCCGTAGGTGCTGCAGCTAGAGGGAAATGTCAGCCTGGTGGTGCCTGATAGACTCTGCCCTGGTTGAGGCAATCTGCAGAGAGGATGAAAAGGCTGGAACATTGATTTCTGTTGAAGAAGCAGGTGGAAGGAAAAGCAAAAGGAGCGATTCAGAAAAGCCTTCAAACTAGCAGTCTATCCCCAGTTGAGGGAAATTCAGATAAAGTATGGCAATGCCTGTGTGGGTTCAAGAAAAAGCTGGTCTGCAGTTGAGATGATTCAAGTCACTTACTGCTACCTCTCCCTTTGTTCATTAACCTTACATTTTGAAATCCAGGGAAGCAACAGTGAAGCCCTCTTTAGTGTTGAATAATTTCAGTAGATTTGTGGAGAATGTTTCAGTGTACTGAAACAATTTGGCTTCCACTCCAACCCTCTGTTTCATTTGGGAGAGAAATGATAAATGTAGGTGATCAAATTAAAAAATCAGATCCTGTAATACGGATTACAAAGATACACACATTCAAAAGAAATTAGTTTTCAAACCCAGAGCTACTTTCATCCACACACCGTTCTTTCCTTGTATGCATACAACCCCACGCCTTCGCACCCCCATTTTAATGAAAAAAAGCAAAAATTGACACAAACTGGTGAGAGTGTGAAAAATACAAAACAGAAATAAGTGACATATTTGAAGACCTTTCAGGATTCCATATGAATCTGATAAGTGCCTGGGACAAGAAGAACAAGTGTCCAGTTTTCTGACCTCCACTCTTAAAGAGAGGGGTGTCAGCTGCCCCCAAAGCTGTTGTTTTAACCTATGTGATTAATGCTGCATTAACAAGATGGCAGGTCTTTGAGCACATCACGGCTCTTGCATTGCCCCTGCATTATTAATGCCAGCACAAAGGACCTGTTTAATGAGCCCGAACTCACTCAGTGGATGTTGATTAGGCATGCAATTGGTGTAAAGGCTCGCCCTTCTGAATGCATGTACATTCCAGGGGAAACAAAAAAGTCAGCCGTTTTTGTTGTTTTTTGACTTAGATGAGCTCAAGTTCTGGATCAGATTTGCTCTAGCCACAGGATTTCTCACTGATTTTAATTTCTATGTAAATAATATTACTTGATTTATACTAGCTAAAGGTACATCTGATTGTTCAGGCTTATACTGTGAAGTTTCTGTAAAAGCATATTTTCCTATAATAGTTAAATCTAAAGTGTGAATACTTCAGATTTCTGTGACGTTCAATTTATTCCTTGACATTCACTGTGCTCATTTTCTATGTGGAAACCCCAGTGAGCAGGTTAAATTATAATAGCATGTTTGAGCAATAATAGTATCTGACTTTTACCATTAAATGGTTGACTGAGTTTGCAGTCATGCATCTGCGGTCACTATTTTAATTTTTCCATTATTTTTCAAAAGAAATTTTTCTTGGCTTTAACAAAGCCAGTGTATTTTTAGTCGACAATATATACACAAAAATGTTAAGTATTTTCTAATATTGTCATGGTCCCTATGGAATTTCCCCCTGGGATTAATAAAGTATTCTGATTCTGAATCAGAATCCTGATTCTTTTCTTGACTTCATGACATGTTCAATTGAGGTCTAGGAAAAGTGGTTCAGAAAAAGAGATAGTAGCTAATTTTTTTGTTCCCTTCCTTTATGCCTTTGTTGGATTTTCTCTTGTACCACCTCTTCCCATTTTATTTCTGTATTCCAGCTTCCTGTGCTTTGTTGGTTTTTGCACCTTTTGAATTAGTTACCTTTGCGTTGGCTTCTTTGGACTGTTGTTAGCAGCTTACAATAACACTCATCTTTTGTTTTACTCTGTTTTCTTTTGCATTTCTGTCCACCTGTGAATGTAACCCAAACAAATATAGGGGGAAACCCAAATACTTCTTTATAAGTATGATGGGAAGTTGAGATCATTGTCCAGACACATATCTGACACTATTAAATCTAACGATTTGTTACTGTTAATAGAAAATGTCTGTGTGGAGCTTATGCAATTTCCAAATCTGCAGCAATCTATTTTCCACTGATTAAAACGAGATATTTTTTCCTCTGCTGTCACTAAGTCTTTATATGATGATGTATCTGTGGTTACACTGCATGGCTTACAACAACATTGTTGTTTTATAATAATTTTCTGATGGTGCCAGACAATTGATACAACCCGGTTATCTTTGCCTCTGTTAGGTTAGTAAAACATGATTCCAGCAAGGCCAGATAATGTGTGCCCGTCTCATTATCTCTGCAGCTCTGACAGGAAAGGCGTGGGAGGGAGAACCACAGGCATGGTAATCACTGTCATTGACCAGCATATCAATTTCAGAAAACAAGATGCAGGTCTCCACTAGCTTTCACAAGAAAGCTTAAAGGTACTTGGTCGTGGAAACGACATTATGCTGTTATTTTTTTCTGAAATCAAAAAATCCATAGACTTCATGCAAAATGTTCCTTCAATTCAAATGATCAAAATTTCGTTTTGGAGAAGATTAGCATATTTTTTGTCATGCAACATAATTTGGCAGCATCTGTGCAACAATGCTGAAGCTTTGAGTGCAGAACAATAACCAGTTTCTAGGGGGAACGTTCAAATACAACTCAACAAATGAATTCATAAAGCAACAATTACTTTGACCAGCTGTTATTATCTTTTCAAATAGCAGCAATGTTGGGACAAAGGTAGCAATTAAGAAACATTCTCCTTAAAGACAAGGCTACATTTCTGAATAGCTCTAATTACCACAGAGAATGAACCTGTTCTATGTGTGGTGCTCCCATTGAAGGCCCATGTTGCTGTAACTGCTGTGAGGGGTAGAAGGGTTTTCACATTGCAGTAATAACTTTAATTTCCATTAATAATCAGCATAATCACCACTCTCTTTAGTTTTCATGTAACAAGGTTGGAGGGAAAAGGACCTCTCCCTGTGTCAAGTAATTATTTGTTATTAAAAATGTAATAATTGCCATCCCATTGCGTTCCTTGATGAATACAGATGCAGATTTGTAAATAATCTAAATTCAGCAATGAACATATGTATTTGAGCTTGATTCTATAAAAATGTCTCACCCTGCATTGTTATGTGGTACTTTATTAATGGTCCACTGATGCTGCTGAAAGTCTGAGTCAAGACAGGCACAGAGACAAAAGTGACAAAAACACTCCAAGCATCATTGTTCATCTCTTTGAAGTGAGGTTGTTAACAATTCTCAACTCTTAATGGCTTCTCTTGTCCTTAAGCATATGGGCCACAGTTATGTTTTTCTCATTTGTCACTTTCCGCTGGACACTTGAATCTTGCTGTCAGAGCTAGTGATTACAGCAGATGGACCATCCTTTGGCAGACACAAAGAAAACCAAAACTGTTTGCCCAGTCAGCCAGCAGACCTGAAATCTGTCGAGTGTATGTGTCAGTATATGCGTTTGTTTAGGATATGTATCGCTACTTCTTAGAGGAATCCGTGTATATCTATACACAAAGTCCATGATCCAATACAACAATGCAACAATACTGATACTTACTTCAGTACTGTCCCATCTGATGCTGATTCAGCTCAATGGAGACGCAATTATGCTACAATGACAGCACTGTAGCATTACACCAGTATAGTACTATTACAGTAGTTAGACTTGGGCCCAGCTCAAATATCAAAAGGATGTTTAAATTTATTTGTACAAATATTTAAATTAAAATGAGCAATAATCATTTTGTAGCACAATGAGCACCACGTGTAGATTTAGTTCATTAGTATGGATTTGGTATTTTTAGTAAAACTGTAAGTATGCATGTCCCTGGAAACACTGTTGTAATCAGTGACACTGTACCTTCAGCATACTATAATAAAGACTACATCCTTGAACCTTCTCTGTGGTTTTCCTATTTGCCTCCTGCCTGGCCGCTCCATCTTCAACTTCTTTTGTCCAAATCTTAACTTTGCCCCTCTGACTTTATCTCCAAACCACTCGAGTTGTCCCTCTGATGTACTCATTTCTAATCCTGTCCATCCTGGTCACTCCCAGGGAAAAAATCTCCACCTTCTCCAAACCATACATCATACCAGGTCTCACTACCAGCTTGTACGCCTTCCCTTTCACTCTTGCTGCTGTTTTTGTGTCACAAAGCACCCCTGAAACTCATCTCCACCCACTCCACCCTGCCTGCACTCTCTTCTTCACCTCTCTTGTGCTCTATCTATTGCTTTGGATGGTTGACCTCTGGTATTTAAACTCACCTGCCTTCACTACCTCTTCTTCTTGCATCCTCACCATTCCATCTGCCTCCATCTCATTCCCACACATATATTCATTCTTGATTCTACTGACTTTCATTCCTCTTCTCTCCAGAGTATACCTCCCCCTCTCCAAGCTCTCTTCCACCTGTTCCTTGTTCTCACTACAAACTACAATGTCATCTATAAACATCATCGTCCATGGAGACTCCTGCCTGAGCACATCTGTCAATCTGTCCATCACTACTGCTAACAAGAAGGAGCTCAGAGCAGATCCTTAATGTACCATCTGTCACTCCTACCACACACCTCACCACTGTCTCACTGTTCTCATACATGTCTTGCACCACCCTCACATACTTCTCTGCCATTTCTGACTTCCTCCTAGAATACCACAGTTCCTTTCTTGGCACCCTATCATACTTTCTTTAAATCCACAAAGACACAGTGCAACTCCTTCTGGCCTTCTCTATACTTCTCCATCAGCTCTCTGAAAGCAAATATTACATCTGCAGTACTCTTTCTTGGCATGAAGCCATACTACTGCTTGCTTGTCCTTCTTAACCAAGCTTCAAGAACTCCCTCCCATATCTTCATGTTATGGCTCATCACTTTGATTCCTCTGTAATTACTGCAGCTCTGCACATCACCCTTATTCTTGAAGATCAGCACCAGTGCACTCCTTCTCCATTCCACAGGCATCCTCTCATTCGCCAAGATCATGTCAAACAATCTGGTTAAAAAGTCCACTGCCCTCTCTCCTAGACATCTCCATACCTCCACAGGTATGTCATCTGGACCAACTGCCTTTCCACTCTTCACCCTCTTCATAGCTGTCCTCACTTCCTTCTTACTAACACTCTGCACTTCCTGATTCACTATTTTACCTCCATCTGTCCTCCTCTCCCTCATTTTCCTCATTCATCAGCTCCTCAAAGTACTCTTTCCATCTTCGAAACACAGTCCCTTCACTCATTAGTACATTTCCATCTCTGTTCTTAATCACCGTAATCTACTGCACATTTTTTCCAGCTCGGTCTCTCTGTCTCACCATTCGGTACAAGTCCATGTCTCCTTCCTTAGTGTCTAGCCTTTCACACAACTCACTATAAACCTTTTCCTTTGCCTTTGTCTTTTCTCTTTTTGCTGTGTGTCTAGAGTCCTAGTACTCCTGTCTGCTTTCTTCATCTCCCTGACCATCCAACTTTTTCTTTGCCAACCTCTTCCTTTGAATAGTTTCCTGTACTTCCTCATTCCACCACCAAATCTCCTTGTCTTTTTTCCTCTATCCAGAGGACACACCAAATACCTTTTGGTTGTTTTCCTTACCATCTCAGTTGTACCTTCCCAGTCATCTGGTAACTCTTCACTACCACCCAGTCCTCAACTTCACCCTGAATTCCGCACAACATTCTTCCTTTTTTAACTTCCGCCATTTAATCCCTGGCTCTACCTTCACTCTCTTCCTCTTCTTGCTTTCCAGAGTCATCCTAAAGAACACCATCTGACACTGAACTATATTCTCCCCTAATTGATTCTGTCTGACACTCTCTTCACCTCCAGAACACTCTTCACGTATTCCACCATCAGGATTACCCCTACTCCATTTCAATTCCTATCTACACCATGGGAGAACAGTTTGAATCCTCCTCCAATGCTCCTGGCCTTGCTTCTCCTCCACCTGGTTTCTTGCACATACAATATAGCTACCATCCTTCTCTCCATCATATCAGCCAGCTCTCTCCTTTTACCAGTCATAGTCCCTACATTTAAAGTCCCTACGCTGACCTCCACCATCCTACCTTTCCTTCTCTCTCTCTGCCTCCTAAAATGCCTTCCCCCTTTTTTCCTCCTTTGTCTTTGACCAACAGTAGCATAGTTTCTACTGGCACCCAGCTGGCTAACGGCACCCAGACCTCAACTGATCTAGAATGGAAGTCATATTATGAATCTGCATATTTGATTTGGCAAAGATTTTATGCCTGATATACTTCTTGATGCAACCTTCTCCATTTACCCAGCCTTGGGAAGGACACTAGGAGAGCACTGGCTTGTGGGCCCCCTGTGCCTGGGTTCTCTGGAATTAAAATTCATTAAATGTTTATGATCTTTCATAAATGTTTTATATACCCCAACATAAAATGACACAATATCCATTTTATGGCTAAAAAGGATCACGCTATCCTTAACATTATCCATTCTGTGGTCCCATCCGACTATATGAGGCCAGGGGTCATTTTTGTTCTTGGGTTGCAATGGTAGTGAACAAACTGAAATGTCCTAAATATAGTTTTATCTGATCATTCATTTTCTTAGCCATTTATCCAACTTAGGATTGTGGAGGAGCTCACCCCACCCCATCAGTCCCCTGTAGCATAGTGTTTTGTGCATTCGCCTTACAAGCAAAAGGTCCCTGGTTTGATTCCAAGTGGAGACACAAGCCCCTCTCACCACAGAAGGTTGCATCAGGAAGAGCATCTGGCATAAAACCTCTGTCAAAATACCAATGCAGATTAATCCTGTGGTGACCCTGGGGAAGAATACAAGGGAGCAGCCGAAGGCACATTATACTTATATTAATATACATTTAACAGAGTGTCTGTAACATAAGCAGTTTCACCCCTGGGATTAATAAAGTATTCTTTTTCTGATCTCTTTATTTTGCTTTCAAGTAGCCAGACTTTCTTGTCATTTTTTGGTCTTAAGCACTAGTTCTCCAGGTTTTCTGATGGTCTTACAGAGTTTTTTTTAGGCATGCTGCGTTGCACCAATGAGGTGATTTCCAAATAGCTTTTGGCCATAAACTTGGCATATCTCAGCATGATGTGCACTGTGTTCTTAAAACATTTGAGGAAACTGGGAGAACAGAAGAAGTGGCAGGCCTAAAAATAAATTGTCTCAAGAATATGAACTGTACTTGAAAGTCATGTCAGAATCAGAATCATTTTTTAATCCCATGGGGGGAATTGCTTTGTCCTTGAGAAATGTCCTTAAGAGATATGGAAAAATGGAGCAAAGACCTAATACAGACTTTATAGATGAATCTGGCCCTTCAGTGGATCCATGTACTGTTCGCCAGAACCTCATCAGAAATGATCTCAGTGGAAGGGTGTCTGTCCAAAAGCTATTCTTAAGGAAGGACAAGAAGGATAAAAGGCTGGGGTATGCCAAATTACACAGGAACTGAATTGAAAATCACTGGCAACAGGTATTATGGAGTGATAAGTGGACCTAACCATTACTGAAGCAGTGTGGGATCATCTTGAGAAAGAACATAACAAAAGGCAAGTACATCCAAAGAAGAGCTTTGGAATGTCCTTTAAGAAACCTGGAGAACTATTCCTGAAGACTACTTAAAGAAATTACAAGAAAGCATGCCTGAGAGAGTTCAGGCTGTGTTGAAGAATAAAGTTGGTTGTACTAAATAGAGACTTTCAAGCTTGTTAGAATTGTACAAACTCGAATTTTGGCTTTTGAACTTCATTTTCATCTATTTTTCCATGTTTCAATAAATCATTGGACCTATTTCCCATTTTCTGAGCAAAATATAAAGAAATGAGGAATGGCCCCAGACATTTGCACAATTTTTCAGGATTGAAAGGCAGAGTACACCCTGCACAAGTCCAACACAGAGACACAGATAACCACATACTCTAATCTGTACACCTTCTGTCAGTAGCATCACCATTTAACCTAAAAGGCATGTATTTAGACTATGGAGGATTAAATCTGCATGGAGAGAACATGAAAACACCACACATTAAGACCCAAGCAGAACAAGTGATTCAAACCCAGGATCTTGTTGCTGTGAGGCCATAGTGCAAACCACTGAACCACCATGCCAACTATATATAGTATTAAATAGTAATATTCATTATTTGAGGTATTAAAATAAACTTTCCATTTATGTCATTTTGAGGGGTGAAAATAATAAAAGTGGAAATGTTTCCTATTGCTATCAGCTGTCAAGTTGCATCTCTGGTGTAAGAGGACCCTTTTTTGAAGACTGCTAATGCAATGTACAATTTCCAGGCAGCCTTTTACTCAGTTGTCCAGACAATTTATCTCAGGAAGGGAATGTTTCAGTGACTTGACGCAGGTGTGTAATTAGAGAACGAAGTGAGCTAGGCGGAGGAGCGCAGGTCACACTCACACTAAGCAGCACACACGTGGTAGAAGCACCAGAGTGTGAAGTTACGTGAAAAGATTGTTTTCCTGGCAGCCAAAATTTTTTTTTTAATTCTTAATTTCATGTTTTAGTTGGGTTTAATCTGTTTTTTTTCCATATTGATGTAGCAGAATTTCTAACACTTATATGATTTGCACAATCTGTGTCCTTACATATAATACATTGCACAAAAATTATTTTTCTCAGAAGATAGATCAAGTGACTTAAATACTTTTAAAACATGGAATTTCTAACATTTCTGGCTTCATCAGTCTGTCCAAATAATGACATCCTGTCATTCACTCACTCTTACTATAATGTTTCTTGTAACTTCATTCAAACAGAGCCACATCACAAGCAGACAGCCAGAGAACTTGCACAAAATATTCTATACTATGATCTTGTACACCAAGTGAAATACACTATTAAGAAAAGAGTATTGGGCCATGCCTCTTAATCATTGGATTCAGTTGTTTCATTTAGTCACATTGTCACAGTTGTATGAAATTAAGTACCTAGCCATGCAGTCTGCCTTAACAAATTTTGTGAAAGAATGGGTCATTCTAAAGACCAAAAATCAAAGTCCATACAGACATGGTTGGATGAGTTTGGTGTGGATAACTTGACTGGCCCACAGAGAGCCAGAGATTGTGAGCGAGGCCATTTCAAGGTGTAATGTGCAGGTGGCCCAATACTTTTGTTCATATGTATGAAATTCACAGATGCAGCAGAGACATGCACACAGTTACACGTTCGTGTTTGCCTATTTCTTAATGTGTCTGCAGGTATTCATACTTCTGCTGTGTAGAAAGTGATACATAAATGTACATGTGAATAAATATAAATGTAAACAGAAAGACTGCCATTGACCGTTTATGAGAAGGTGAGCAGTGTGCGCATTCAGAGATGAAGCTGACACATTCATTCATTCATCAAAGGTGTGCATGTCTGAAAGGGGTTTAATATTTGTGAGTCTGAGTGTTACTGTTATTCATTTCTCAGTGGAAATGTGTGTGCATGCAAAGGTAACTGTCTCAGAGGTACCTTTACTGTTTGGCAATGGTTGCTTAACATTGCAGTGAGATAATCAAAATAATTTAAGTTAATAAATAAACAGTAATTATTTAAAGACTATCAAGAGTTTACAGCATATGAGTGCTCATGTTACATCAAGGAATAACTGTCTGTGGGGTAATACAATAATGTGGGATAGGTAAAGCAATTAAATGTCACATGTATTGTCCCTATCCAAAGAGGAACTGCATCTTCTATTTTCAAAAATTACAAAATTACTGCTTATAGGGTTTTAAAAAGTGATTCAAATCATGAATCATACATTTTGCATCTGCTCACTGTCCAGAGACCTGAAACACTCTGAAACGTTAGTGTTTCATCAGATTCTATCCATCTTAGCATGTTCTGGGAGAAACCACACACTCGCAGGGATACTGTGGAGGACAGATGCTCTCTTAAAATGCTCAATAAGTACCAAAAGCTTAGGCTGGCATGCTAGAACATAGAGAAAATTATTGAGATGGATTTCTGGTTATTAGCATACTGACATTTGGACATTTGACAGTAGTGGTGAGAAGAGCAGAGAGCTAATGTGCTCACAGTAACATTTCCCCGTAGACCTGTCAGATGAATTCTCCTAACCCCTTTAGCTTTTCTCATCTCTGAGACTGCTGCTGAAGTGAGGGTCAGGTCGCTTCTTTTCCTTATCTGTCTCAGAGACACAGGATGATTGAAATATGCAAACAAGAAAATGATTCTCTGGGTCTTTGCTTTGTGTTGTTATGGATCTCCTGTACTGTTTTGCTGGACAACTTTCAAAGGATTTCTGACTTATACAGCACAAAAATACAGCTTCCTGTGTGCAGAAACAGTCTATATATAAAACAAGAAACATGATTTAAATAAGTAACTCTTAAGAAATTTGTGAAAGTGAAAACATGAAATGTATTTTTTGAGCTTAACCAAGTATCAGTGAGGCTTGAAGCTTTGACCCAGAAAATGAAATATCCACGCCCCTGTGAGAGCACTGTCACTGCTCTTGGGTGACCTCACAGTTTTGAACAGAGGTGACAAATCATGCTCTCTCAAAGGCCAAGAGTGTGCTGATTTTGCTCTCACCATTGCTACACTGGGGTGAGTATTCACCAAGTGTTGTGTGAGTGGTGAATTTCAGAGAAAAATCACATTAAATTATGATCAGCTCCTATTTAATATGAAGGCATTGTTAAGGTAACAGAGTAGGCCTTGATGCGAGTCCCCGAGAGGACTTTTTTATATGTAGATGTAAGGACAGGAGAAAAGGGTTGACCATAGAAAACTGCATCAAACACTCAGAAAAAACTTTGAACTTCATCTCATTAGAGCTGAGTTTGTATTTCTCATTCAATAAATCAATACAGCTACACCATTAACACTGTTCCAAAGTTTCAATTAATTTCATTACCATACAGTTTGTCCATCTTGTGAACGAATTAAGCTCCCATTAATGGATATAACAGACTTCTCAAGTGTTGCAAAAATCATTGATCGGGCACACGTCTGCATCTTCAGACAACCAACAATGAACATATTTATAGTAGCTTGGCACTTACAAGGTATGTTTACTGCTTTAAAAATTAAAGGAACACTTTCAAATCAGAGTATAACATCATGTCAATTAAACTACTGGGATGTTGATCTGGTCAATTAAGTAGCAGAGGGGGTTGTTAATCAGTTTCAGCTGCTTTGGTGTTAATGAAATCAACAACAGGTGCACTAGTGTAGTGTAACTGTATTACATGTATTCTATCTACATAAATGGCATAACCTTGTGTGCACCACAGAATATTTCCTGAAAGGTTTTCACAGTTAATCATGTGTGGTTTCTCTCATGTAGAAAACATTCCAGATTGACCATAAGATCAGTACATGCATAAGCCAATCTTGAACAACTAATGAACTGAATGCACAGCTTTACCTCTGTCACTAACCAAATCAGCTTTTTGAAATTAAGTTAACTAGTGGCAGGGATAGTGCATCTTATTTCCTTGTTAAATGCTTATCAGAATTTGGTTGACTTTGTTGTAAATAACAGGCTGCTGAGTTCGCAACCTAATATCTAGAATTCATGAAGCTATTTTCTTCCATTTCAGGATCATGCAGGGGTTGGAACCTATCCCAGCTATCATAGGTCAAATGGCAGGGTTACCCCCTGGATAGTTCACCAGTCTATCACAATGAGACAGACAACCACATATTCTCACTGGCACACCTGCTGTCCTTCAGCCAATAACAAATTAACTTAACATGTATCTAGAATACATTCCTGGGGAGAACCCACATGGGCACAGGGAGAACATGCAAATTGGAATCTGGATTTAAACCAGAGACTGTTTTGCTTTAAGACAAGTGCTAACCACTATACCACCATGCTGCCCCTGGCTGGCATTAAAATGAATTTATATATAATTCACTAGCAATAGACTGAATGTACTATTGGGTTGAAGACATTTTACATTTATATTTGATTGGCTCCATGTACACATCCATTATTAAGTGCATTGTTTCCAGATAGAGGGTTAATAAGTGTTGCAATTTCTTCTGGCCAGATCACAAATCTTGAATTTCGGTTTCACCCATGCAGTATACTTCAGCCCCTCAGCCATGACAGGGGTGTGTGTGTGTGTGTGTGTGTGTGTAGGTGTGTGTGTGTGAGTGAGAGAGAGAGAGAGAGAGAGAGAGAGAGACAGCGAGAGAAAGAGAGAGAGATAAAGAGATTTAATGGTACTTTGAGTATTTTTATGTCATACTACTTTCTGCATCTGCTCTATTATATTTTGGATTCAATATGATACTTTGCACTCCATACTATTTTTTAAACTTTATTTACTCTTTGTTTTGCAGATAAATTGCATTATTATAGATCAACCTGCGCAGCAATACATAAGTAATAAAGATCTCCAAAAGCCGTAATCATCCAATAATATAATGTCAATGATTCTGAAAAGTTCAATTCTAATGAGTATGTTTATTTTAGGTATTTAAAATATATTTTTTGATTATACAACTTGTGCACCATTAATGTAATTCAGAGGGATTATAACTTTTATTCAAACCAACAATCTAAATACATTTTTTCACAACGCAGTTATTAACACAAAATGTTTAAAATCCTGTGTAGCACCACTTTTTACGTGATAAATCAATAAAAGGACACAGGACTCAGCTTGAAAATTGTGCCTAGTGGTCTCTATGCCATTTTAGACATTGAATAAATATTTGGATTTCCTGTGGGTCCCCCTGCCTTGTTTTTGGTCCCCCCCCCCCCATGCCA
>VUQH01008923.1:21689-31805 GCA_015106775.1 Etroplus canarensis
GCCCTAAATTAAAAAAAAAAAAATAAATGAAAAAAAAAAAAAGATGTTTTTTTTTTTTTTTTTTTTTGGGGGGGGGGGGAGCAGAAAAAGATTGTAGTGCAGACAGCTTGCATTAAAACTGAGAAAGAGGAGGGGCAGAAACCAAGGAAGAGAATGAGTTGCGTCTTAAGAGTGGGAGGAGGATTCACAACCTCAGACCCCATACTGACAACCAATTAAAGTTGTTAGGCCCTTATTTATCACTTTTGATTTCTGCTGTAAGAGGTTAGGGAGAAAATCTTTTTGGATCTGGTTTAAAACATGTTGGTCATCTTTATTAAAGCAAAAATACACTTTCCAGACATGTTTTACATTATTAAAGTTCCTGGACATTCTTCTGCTTTTTGTATGAGGGAGATTTGAGCTTTTACACATATTGATGGAATTTGAACTCTGGTTTATTAATCCCATTTTGCTCCATAACAACTACATAGCAATTGAGTTTGATGACCCTCTAGTCTTCTTCTTTTCACTGCTCCCATTAGGAGTCACCACAGCAGATCATCTGCCTCCACCCTATCTCTTGCATCCTCTTCTGTTACACTTAACCTTCTTCATGCCTTTACTACATCCATGAATCTTCTCTGTGGTCTTCCTCTTTCCCTCCTTCCTGGCAACTCCATCTTCAGCCAGTTCTCACTCTTTGCCAATCCTAGCTCCTACATTTAAAGTCCCAACTCTCACCTCCACATTCCTACCTTTACTTCTATCCCTCTGCATCCTAATACGCCTTCCCCCCATTATTCTTTGTTGTCTTCAGCCAACAGAAACATAGCTTCCACCAGCACCCCGTTGGCTAGCTATTCATAGAGGAAGAGGATTTTCAAACCTGTGAAAATAATCTTGTTCAGTCCTGAAAAATGTGCCTGATCTTTGACTGAATCTGGTTTTGCCATTAAACAAACTGGTTGCCTGAACAAGTGATAAGGTGGTGCAGTGCTCAGCACTGTTGTATCAAAGTAAAGAAGCTTCTGGGTTTCAACTTCTTGGTCGGCGAGGGCCTCTCTGTGAGGAGTTTGCATGTTCTCCCCCTTCCTCTGAGGCAGATAAATTGCCTAAAGAGTATCAATGAATAGTATGATTACATGTGGGCTGTAGCACTTTGAGGGGTCAGAAAGACTAGAAAAGGAATATATAAATGCTAGTTGTTATTAAGCCATCTAAGCCTTTTTCAGATGTGACAAAATGCACATTACACTTCTCTCTAAGTAAGACATTTTGATTTACCAAATTTTAAACTGTATGTATTGTAATTTTTAAATGTTTATAATATAATTTTAATACTGTCATATACCAGCCATTTTCAAACTGTTGACTTGGGAGATATTCATAATGCTGCACTGTGTGCATGAGCTGCAAAGTCACAGAAAAATTTCAAACTCTGCCCCCCTTACTTACTCTGGCACAGATAGTCAATTGGTATGAAATGGGTCTGATTGTAAATGAAAGTTAAAGAAATATCCTGACATCCCCCTCCCCAATCCAAAAGTGTTGGAAGAGAGGGACTCTGATAGTATCATTCATTTAGACATACAAATGTGTTCTTGAACATATAGCTCTGACAAGTGATAGTATAGAACAGCAGAGAACTAAAAAGTAGAATATTCTTACCAGGATCTCACACAGTTTGTATGGATTCAAAAGTGGGTTTAAAATTTCCATTTTGATAATAACGGACATTTCCCCACTTCTTAGATACTCTTATGTGTTTTTTCATTAACTACTCAATTTATTTTAGAATTCTGCTGTCTGTTTTTTAACATGCCCCATAGACTGACAAATGAATACGTTTTTTTCTGCATATTCACTATTTATTCCATGCAGTTCACGTGAATAAATATGTAAATATGAGACTATATTGTCCCTGAGAGTGCAACAAACTGTAACCTATGAAAATGTATGTACAGATGTGTCATTGTACATTGTACATTGTACAAGAGACCCTAACAATAACATTCTGATCACAGCGGCACATACAGTATACTAATATATGGTAATGATTATCAAGTGTTGTATAGTATAGTATAGTATAGTATAGTATAGTATAGTATATTATGATAAGATATTGTATAGTATTCCACAATCTATTCTGTAAATACAAGCAACTTTTCACAATTTTCAGAGTCTTATGAGTTACTTTCAAAGCAAGCATCATAAACATCAGTTTAAACTTTGTAATAGCATCCATATTTTTTTATAGATGCACTACATAGTATGAATTAAGCATTTATAAATGGTTGTAATAGCATTCAAATAACTGTGTAAAAGTCATTTTATTAACCAAAAATTAAATGTTTTAATTATCATTTCATTGTTTGTTAACAGTAAAAAACCAAATAAAATTGAATTACTATCCATTTAGCACTGATGTAAGGTAATGCTGCTGCACACTTTGTAATAATCAGATGGCATTTGTGTGCCATGTTGAAAGCAAAACTAGCACGTTAAATTACCAGTAGATCTATATAATCTATGTAAGTGCATGTCTACCAGGAGGCTCTTCACCATTATGCTATTAAGTGATATTTGGCTTTTAATAATTGTATCAAAGTAGCTTCAACTTCTCTATGCTGTCTGTCTTTTACTTTTTAATCTATGTGGCTTTTTCAGAGTTCAGCATTTGTATCACTGCTTTCAAACCAAAACCACAGTAATATATGAATATCAGTTACCTTAAAGAACTGAACTGACATTATACTTCAGAGCAGCTTTAGTTGTCTGAATATCACCTTACCTCTGTAGAAATGCATGTGTCATTTGTAGTGGGATGTTTGACCTTCCTTCAAGAAATAAAGCTTCCAGCTGTTTGCAGGATGAAGTAGGTGGGCCTCTGCTTCACACTCTGCAATAAGGAACACCTCATAAAGGTTTCATGTAGTTGTGGAGTTCACGGGAGCTGTTTCACTTCATCTTGGTGTTTGTTAAGGTGCTGCAGAATGGGCCTTGCAGTGTGAATGGTGACATTTTCTTAGGCGACTGGAACATTATCTGTAAAGAATGCGTCTAGGACTAGTCTGCTTGCTGTTGTAAAAATGCCTCATAATCTTTGACCAGTATGCCACAAAGTTATACATACAGTCTGACTAAATGGCTGCCCAGACCATCAAGGATCCAGCATTGTTTTTTAACATTTCACAACATTCTGTACATTATGATTTAAAATTACTGTCTGGCTTTTCGTAACTTTAAACCCACTGTGACACCTGTTTTTCCCACTGTCAAAAGAGCAAAATGATGTGCTTTATACATATATCCACACACAAAGTTTTCAAAGCAGTTTTCAAATTGACATCATTTGGTTGATACCAGCTTTGAGTAACTTTGAGTAATTCATGTTGCAATTTTGATTATAGTGTAACATAGAGGTGCCGTTTAAATTCCGAGCCATTTAAACAACAGTTTACATGTGCTACAACTGTCCTGCTGTAAGCTCGTCCCCTTTAAGTTTATTCATGTTTGGCACTGTTTTTTCTTGATCAGCTAAGGTTACTTCCCATACCACAATCTTAGTTTTATTAGTTCTAAACATTATACCTGCCATATATCTGTCACTTATACACCTTTATTAATCCGCCACTTGAATGTGGATTAAGTTGTATATTTGATCTGTAACAGTCTGTGGGAAATTAGCATATGAGCTGTCGGTTTATTGCCCCATTCTGTTCCTCTGACCTAGTTCATTCATGCATCCCTAGAGCCTCGTCTCTAAATTATAGTTCTGTTGCCCTCTTTGCTAATGCAATCTGGAAAAAACTGTAATAGAATTATGATATCAAGCAGTCTGAGAAGGCACTGATGAGGAGGAAAGATTCTGGTTTCAGTATAGTTTGATTTTAGATGGAAAAATACCAATAAACCTAAGTGTGTTCATTGAAATGCTACTGCCTATCTATGCAATATTATGTTGTGTGCTATTTGTGCAATATTTTGATGCTTGACGTTTGAGCAGTATCTCAAGCTGGCCATCTCTACAAAATTTTTGAAATGTTTAATCTGCTCAACTTTTAAATGTATGGAGCATTCAAAAAATATTTTGTGGTTTGGTGTGTTGAGAGCATGGACCCAAATGCAGGACTCCAGGAAGCAAGACAAGATTAACTAAAGAGGGCTTTATTAAACCAAACGATCTCCAGAGTTATAAAGTCCATGATCATAAATTCCAGGCATGAGAAACAGGAAAGCAAGAATACACACATAGGCAGGGATGCAACAAAGAACTAACACCAATGCAACATGGAACTTAGGAGAGACAGAGTGTAAATAGACAAGGACTAATGAGCAAACGAGCAGCAGGAGGTAGAGGAGCACAGGTGGCAAAGATGAGGGCAGGAAGTAAAATTAAACATAATGCACAAGACCCAACTGGTTACAAAATAAAACAGGAAACAGAACGCATAACTGAGGATGCAGACACAAGACTGAACTTGAACACAAGAGAAGCACAAAGACAAACTGATCACAGAGACTAAAATACACACATGGAGAACACAGGATGCAGGGAAGGAATGCAAAACAAAACTACTGGAACAGAACTCAGGAAGACAGGAACATAAAGAAAAATACAGAAACTGCAGGGAAACATCTGGAGAACTAAATAACAAACATAAACAAGGCTACTCTAGAAAATGTAACCATAAACAAACAAGGATGCAATAACAGAATAAAACATGGCCACGGCTCAACTAAGGAATAAATATAAACAAGGGATGATCAAGAAGAATGTAAAGACTCTCAAAACGGTGGAAGCTAGAAACATAAAAGCACAAAAGAAACTCGAAAACATACAAGAAACCTAAAAACATACAAAACCAAACTAGCAAAACTCAAGACCTTGACATATTTAAGGTGTAATATTGTATAGATATGATTTGGTGTTTGCACCTGTTTGTAATACAGTGTGTTCTTTCTACTTGTTTGTTGCTATGTTCATTATATTCTCAGATATGGGCAAGACAAATTTTTCCCAAGGAAGACAATAAAAGCTAATCTAATCCAGTCTAATATAACACTCATATGCATCGTACTTACTACAGTGAACAGTTATTTAAACTTGAATTAAAACCATATTATTTTAATAATTACTCCAAACTAGCAGGGAGTGCTCTCCCAAGCCTTCACAGTGTTGCTCTATGGTCACTGCCTTAATTAATATTTGCTAACCTAAAATAAGTGCATTCATCAAAAGTGTTGGTAGAAAAGAGCCTGTTACCTCTATAAAAATTGCCAAAACCTTTCTCTTCATGAAAAACCCTGATACAGAAATATGATCTAATTAACTATGTGCAGGAAATATTTTGATCAAAGATTAATCCGTTCCAGAATTGTCGTTTATTTTTTGGCAGTCTTCCATCAGTGGTTATCTTCTGTTCATGATTCACTCTGTGTGTCAGTTTAGTGAAAAAACTTTGACAATTTAATAACTTTATCATAATTATCTGCTGATATATAAAAATAAAATGAGAAATGAATCAGATCATTGTGAAAGTGATTTTTTTTAGATTGGAATCTTTTGTATACTGTTTTGTATGTCAGTCATTTGACTCTTTTTTTTTCATGATTCTAACATATTATATGGCCAAAAGTATCGGGCCACCAACAAATTACAACTACAGGAGCTTTTATGGCATCCCATTCTGAATCTATAGGCATTAATATATAGTTGCTATAACAGCTTCCACTCTTCTGGGAAGGCTTTACTCAAGATTTTGTTTGTGAGAGTTTTTGCTCATTCACGTTGGGGAGCATTTGTGAGGTCGGACACTGATGTTTGATGAGTTCACCTCTCCCGCAATCTCCATTCTAGTTCATCCTAAAGATCTTCACTGGGGTTGAAGTGAGGACTCTCTGTGGGCAAGTCAAGTTCTTCCACACCAAATTCATCCAACAATGCCTTTATGGACCTTGCTTTGTGCACTTAGGCGTAGTCATGCTGGAACAGAAAAGGGCCTTCCCCAAACTGTTCCTACAAAGTGTGAAGCATAGAATTGTCAAAATGCCTTGGTAAATTGAAATTCTTTACTGGAACTAAGGGGCCCAAGCCAGTCCGAGAAAAACAACCAATGTCATGACCGCCTCTCGGCTGGCCTGTCACATGTTCTATGTTTGTTTTGTCTGTGTTTGTCTTCTTTCCCCCTCTGTCTCTCCCTCTCGCTATCGCTCTCAGGGAGGTGTGGCAGCCGGATCTAATCACCTACGGGACGCACCTGCGCTGCCAGAGCTGCCACACCTGATGCTGATCCGCCCGCGACCTGGAGAACTATTCTTAAGCCAGGCAGCAAGTGCTGCTCGTCGCCAGTTCGTTGAGAGTTCTCGCTACGGTCTCTTCGCTACCGAAAGCCATAACCTCTTCTTTGTTCGTCTGCAAGCTCTGGCCGAGCTCAACCGCGGTCCGCTGTGGAATCCTCACCTGACGCCAGTCTGACATCTCTCGCCTGCCAGTGGCCGCACTCACCTATAATGACTCTGAAAACAGCTGACTGCTGCCCCACTGAGTATCGCTCTAACCTGCCTTTACTTCCCTGCCAGCGGCAGCAGTTCTCAATAATCCTTCTTGAACTTTTACTCCAGCGTTCTGCGTTTGGGTTCGTTTCTGCACACACCATGACAGAACGAACTGGCTAACAACCGAACCCAGCGGACGACGGTCCTCTGCAGAGGGTACTGTCAGCTCTGGAGGAGCAGGGACGGGTGCTACACTCCCTCACCGCTAACCAGGATCTGCACGTTCAGAACCTTGCGGAGCTTGGGGGGATGATTCACACCTGTGAGTCGCGCCTGCAAACGCTGCCTCCTCAGCCACAACCGGCAGCCCAGACCGGGATTGCTTCCCTCGCCTCGGGACCCCCCTGGAGCGAGCGCTGCTGACCCCTGACTACTTCTCCGGTGAGTCAGCCAAAGCTAGGGGCTTCTTTGTTCAGTGCAGACTGGTTTTTGGTCAGCTTCATCACACTTATTTCTCTGATGGCGCTAAAATAGCGTTTATGATGGGTTTATTTAAAGGAAGAGCCCTTCAGTGGGGTCAGGCTGTGTTGAACTCACATGCTGAAATTTCTTACTCTGAGTTCATTGCTAAGTTTAGAACTGTGTTTCTGCCGGGCGTGAGTGCTGACGCCTCCGCTCACCGCCTCCTCACCCTCCGCCAGGCCGGCCGGAGGTTTTCTGACTATGTGTTAGACTTTTGGATTCTTGCAGAGGAGACAGGCTGGGAGGCTAACGTGCTTCGCGGAGCTTTCCTGAACGGGCTTAATGAGACACTGCGGAGAGAGCTGGTGGCGAGGGAGCTGCCACCTGCCTTGGAGGATCTGGTCGCCTTGTGCACCCGCCTGGACGATTACCTGCGGGAGAACCGCTCCTTTTGCAGCAGCCGTGCAAGCGGGCCTGTCAACCCCCGCTCCTCCTCACCTTAATTGGGAGCCACTGCCAGTTCCAGCGTCGAAGCCTCTGGCAAGAGTGAGCCCATGCAGCTAGGCAGGCATCATCTTTCCTCTGAAGAGCGTAGCAGGAGGCTAGCAGCAGGTGAGTGCTTATACTGTGGGACTCAGGGGCATAATATCAGAAATTGCCGACAGCGGCCAAAAGATTAGGTCCGTCAGTGGGTGTGGGGACACTGACGGGCCTAGGTGAAACTAACTCTGCTCTACCCCGCCTCATGGTTGACACCAAAGTGGGAGAAGCTGGTGATCAAACCTCCCTCCGAGCCCTCGTCGATTCAGGCACGGAACAAAGTTTCGTGGATATTGGTCTGGCCAAAGCACTCTCCCTGCCACTTGTGGAACTCTCTCCGCCGCTGTAGGTCCTCGCTCTCAACGGAGCCACGCTTGCTCGGGTCACTCACCGCACCGCACCCGTTCCACTTCTGACGTCACGTAACCACCACAAACTCATTAAGCTGTTTCCGCTTGACGCACCCCAGATGCTGCTGGTGTTAGGTCACTCCTGGTTGCAGGCACACAACCCCTCTTTCGACTGGACCTGCAATAAACTCACAGGCTGGGGAATCCATTGCCATCTGAACTGCCTGCGCTCAGCTTCTCCTCCCTCTCTCCAGCAGACTCCCGCACCACAGGAACCACCTGATCTCTCGCTCCTGCCACCCGTCTACCATGACCTGGAGGAGGTTTTCTGGAAGGACCTTGCTCTCTCTCTCCCCCAGCATCGGCCTTACGACTGTGCCATCGACCTGCTACCCAGAGCTCCTCTGCCGACCAGTTGTTTTTACAGCCTCTCGAAGCTGGAGTGTCATGGTCTGGGTGAGTGGCCGTGTTTTTCCGCGGTGCCGGGCGGAGACTCCTCATCTCCTTCTCACTACACACCTGCTGGCAATCAGGGCTGTGGCTTCTTAAGACCAGTGCGCTCAATCATTCCTTGCCAGATTGTCTGCTAACCTGTGTCAGCGTTTGGCTCCCAGTCTATTCATGTGTGCAAATTACCAGCTTTACTTACCTCATTCTCCTTGTGACTTCCAGGATACCTCCGGTCGCTTTGCTCCATCCCAGCTTCACTCACCTCCTCTGTTTCATTCACTGTCTCAGCCCTGCCACGCGCTGTTCGGATCCATACCCACTTGCCTGCCTCCCCGCCGCTCCTCGTCGCCATCCCAGGACCTCACCCAGATCAGCTCCAGCAGCCTCCTCCCTCACCAGTCCCTGGCCCACTACAGTAAGATTGACGCCCAGTTTAGTAACTCTCTGCGCCTGACCAATCGCTGCACTCTCTCTCACCCTATTCTCCTCTTGTTACAGTTCACCTGCTCGCTCCGGTCCAGTCCAATATCAGTCACCCAGTTTATGTCCCTCACCTCGCACCAACCTACCTGCCTCCAGTTCACCATCTGCTACCAGAAATCAATAAAGTTCAGTGTTCTTGCTCAGATCCGGCCTCCGTGTTGTATCTGCGTCTGGGTTCAGTTTTTGCCTCCGGCCGCTGGCCGTAACATGGAGACAGAGAGCGTGGAAAAGTACATTCATGACTCGCTGGCGGCCGGCATCATTCATCCCTCATCCTCTCCCGTGGGTGCTGGATTCTTCTTCGTGGGGAAGAAGGATGGATCCCTGCGGCCCTGCATCGACTACCGGGGACTCAATGCCATCACGGTACGGAATAAATACCCCTTACCTTTGTTATCTTCCGCTTTTGAGATGTTGCAGGGAGCCACCATCTTCTCTAAGCTGGATCTCCGCAGCGCCTACCATCTCTTGTGCCTCTGGGAGGGGGAAACGGCTTTCAACACCCTGCTCGGACATTTCGAGTACCTGATGCCATTCGGACTAACCAACGCCCCAGCAGTCTTCCAGGCCATGGTAAACGACATTCTACGGGACTTCCTCCACCGCTTCATTTTCGTTTACCTGGGCGACATCCTGATCTACTCCCGCAACCTCACTGAACACCAACAGCACATACGGCAAGTCCTTCAGCGTCTCCTCGAGAATTGCCTGTACGTGAAAGGTGAGAAGTGTGAGTTTCACATGATCAGATTGTGTTCCTGGGGCTGGTTATAGAGCGGGGACAGGTTAAAGCCGACCCTGCCAAGATTCAGGCAGTGGTCGACTGGCCCGTACCTGGTTCCCGCAAGCAATTGCAACAATTTCTTGGCTTGGCAAACTTTTATAGAAGGTTCATCCGAGACTTCAGCAAGGTCGCCCAACCGCTCACTGCTCTCACCTCCACTAAGCGAACCTTCCTGTGAACCGACACAGCCCAGCAGACCTTCGATCGGTTGAAGACCCTCTTCACCTCCGCACCGGTCCTCACTCAACCCGACTTCACCTTACCATTCATCGTGGAAGTGGATGCCTCCGACACCGGCGTGGGCGCTGTGCTCTCCCAAAAGGTAGACGGTAAATTACATCCTTGTACATTCTTTTCTCGTCACCTCTCCCCAGCAGAGCGTAACTACGCTGTTGGAGATAGGGAGCTGCTTGCCATCAAGCTGGCTCTAGAGGAGTGGAGACACTGGCTGGAGGGCACTGAACACCCCTTCCTCATCTGGACCGACCATAAAAACCTCACCTACCTCTGGGCGGCCAAGAGACTAAACCCGCGTCAAGCCAGGTGGGCGTTATTCTTTTCTCGGTT
>VUQH01008924.1:5815-16864 GCA_015106775.1 Etroplus canarensis
TGGGTTGTATATGGCCCATTCACCAAAAAAAAAAAAAAAAAATGGCACTCTTGTGTTAAGGTGCTTTGAAAGCCAATGATTACTGGGAAAGATACTGAACACTAGATTGTTATGACTTCTAATTCAGTGCTGTTTCTTTCATTGATTTTATTTCTTCCAATATTACAATGTTTCTCTAATAATTATTATACTTTTACTGTATGTGACCATTTTTGTTTGTTTCTTTTAGAACTAGAAGTAGATTATTTTTAATGCAGGACAGAATGAAAGTACTCAGGGTTTATTTTATGTAGTGCAATTCATAATATCACGATTTTGACCCAAGTGGAAGATCTGAATATTTTTATCCACCTATTTTTAATCACAGTATATGACCATTGAATCCTTCACTCAATCACAGCTTCATTGGAACTGCAGTCAAAAGTTTAGGTGTTATGCATTTAAATGTATTGTAACAACAAACTTACATTTACATACAGCACAGCTCACATGAACCAGTGTTAACAAAATCAGTAACATACACTATATAACTAGAAACACTCAGAGTGGAAACCTCCACCAAGGTCATCCCCCATGATACCATTACACCTGAAAGCGGTAGTACCGTAATCATTTTACCCCACGATATGATTTCTTGGCCATGAAAACCTACCTCTGGCACTTGGAGTCACGTTAATTTTGTTATTAGTTCAAAAGTTATTCAAGAAAAACACATTTTCAGAAACACATTTTCTTCCAGATATAGCTCCATAACAAATGAAGAGACACAAAATCTGGTGGCTCTCTACTGAATCAGCATAGTTTCAGCCACAATTTGATGTCAGTGTCAAGTCTATAGTATTATTTGCTAACTTGGGAAAGAATTTCTCATAAACCATATATATCTGAATATTAAGAATCATGAGGTCTGGAATTCTACTTGGATCCTGAGCAAACTTTAGTATACAGTAGTAGACCATGTCGAGATGTTGTACTGTAATTTTATATAAACATTTTAGCAATTATTTATGGAACTGTAACTAAATTTCTTGAAACTGCACCTATCCTACAATGGTTAAAAAAAATCCTGGTTGCTGATAATCTCCAAAATTTATGTTGCTTGTACCACATAACTTTTTATGTTATATTGCACACAGAGAGAGACAAACAAAAACTGATGCCGGTGAAAACATAACTCCATGGCGGAGATAATAATTTTACTGAGTGCAATCCAAAACATCCGGATATGCAGCTTAGTCCACTTTAAGAGGCGCTTGAGTCAATTCACTTATGTTTTGATCCTGGGGCTGCACCTCTAGTAGGGTGTACCGTAATCCAGGCCAGTGCTGTTGGTTGACTGAGTATTCAATATTACATAGCCAGCCGTCACATAGCTTTTGTCAAGATAAAAGCAGTTCAACCGGGCATATCAGAGTTTTAAGGTATGATCAATTGTCTCTTCAGAGAAGACACAGCAGGTTGTAGAAAAAGACTCCACAAAAATGTATGTATACACACACACTATTATGGAGTAAATGGCTGACTGACACACATAAGAGGTGAAACCATTAAGGTAGGAAATTATTCAGGCTTGATCTATATTGATCATGACCTCCTTTAAGCTCATTGAGTTGTGTCGTTACTTCTCGTGCATTTAAAGCTGTGATGTTGGATGTTAGCCAGAAATGAATAATAAAATGAAAGTTCAGTCCATATTTATACACTTGATTTGTCAACAACTTTTGCCTAACCACAATATCAGTCTAAATAGGATTTTCACAGGTTTCTTTTCTCATTTAAAGTGCCATTTTGTTTTGGTGTTCTGTCTGCCTCTTTTTTATATCTTTTCACTTGACCTTATCCAGTCCAAACATTGCTACTAATTACACTAATTATTTCAAATACTACCAGTCCTTATTGTTTGTTAATTTTAATAGAAAAACAACAATAGTAATTTATAAATAATATATTTATTTTTTAGAAAATCAACTTATGAAATACAAACTCTGTGACCGTGCAGATATTTTCTGAGATCAAGACGAGCAAGAAACCTATCTATAAATGCATTTAGGAGAAATAACAAACCATTAAGAAAAATGAAAAGACTTTATAGTGGCGAGCCTTTCTGCTTTTGTTTCTGTTTTGTGTTTGACATTAATGGGACCTGATGAGGGGTTGTCGGATTCCTGCTTTGCCAACTCACTGGCTAGGTGCTGCCAGCTCTTTATGTGGGCATCTACTGTGTGTTGGCTGTAATGGCTGGTGCCTTTTAAAATGAGCCAGCTCAATCTTCCTTACTTTGACATTGCCAAAAAATGTTGTAGGACTGATTGATTCATCATTTTCACCCCCAAGGAAACCACGCCTTCCACAACAAAAGAAACACAATTTTTGTTTTCTCTTTCTATGTAATTTGAAGTATTGGCTGTCATGTCTGCTTCACATAATTCCATGTGCAACTCATTGGCATCATGCGCTCTGCTTGGTCAGGAAAGGAGCAAGAGTAGGAAAGTGGCTTAGCAGCCTTTCAGGCAAAAAAAGGACCAACTATTTGAAAAATGATGATGGGAAACTCATCTCGGGTGTTGGTCTAGCAACTGATCATTAAACTGGACCAAATCACTGTCCCACGGGCCCCCAGGCCACTAGACAGTCCTTATTGTCAAGCCCTGCAATTCACCTTGGTGATATTTTCACTTATTGTATGACTTGGATCCTTTTCCTAGGCTCATTAAGGCCATTTTCACAATGCCCTGTTGACATGAATGACTGATACAGAGGAATTGCGTTATTCTTGTTGCCATGAGTGAACCAACTAACAATGCATTAGCTGTCTAAGAGTAGTGTCTGACTCACGAATCAAGCAGTCCAACAGTAATTTTTGAAAAGGAGCTGCAGTCAGCTGCAGTTCTTCTATTTGACAACCAGTGGCAGGTAACATTTCATTGAATAGATGTGACCACAATAATGCATTTTTTTTCAAAATCTTCAAACAGTGGTGTGTAATGTGAGTAAAGCTGAGCATAAAAAACAGTGTTTGCCCCAACAAACCATTAATTATTTAAATAACCCATAACCTAATTTAAATAATGAACATATGTAGTGTCACTGAGCTTTGACATGACATAAATGTCTAAAACCACTCTAGCAATATCTTTCTGCCTAAGTGGTGTGATCAGAAATTCTGAACCTTTTCACATAAAACATATAAAAACCTTACCTGATTTTAAGCTTGTCCACTGACCCCTTCTAGCGTTCTTGCTACGTTTATATATCTCTCTGGAAGTCTTGTTCTGATCACTTGTGCTTGTGCTTTTAAAATCCCAACTGGATCTCCTCCACTGTGTGAAAAAAATGCAACCCTGCTACTCAGATTTCATTTTTGGGAAGAAAATTAAGCAAGCAGTGATCAAAGGTTAATTTGTTTTTGGTGAAAAACCATCCTACATTTTTAATGTGCTGTGAGTAGGCCCAAACGTTCTCCCTCAGATATCTCAGGAGTTTACAGTAGAACTGCAGTCTGACCCAAGGAACAACACATGGAACACAACTGTCTAACTGTCAAGGAAAAAAAGTGTTCTCCTTGTCAAACTCCTGACCTGATGCACCCCTTCAGACCTTGGACATTGTGGGTTCGTTCACTGAAAACTGCTGTTTGGGCCTGAGTATTAGCCATATCCCTAACCAATCTTATCAGTGCCGGATCCTTGACCACAGGGTTGAGTCAGTTTGACACAGAAGTGGATGTTTGCTCTGTGCACAAGTTTAAAGTCTGCGGTTAAAATTTTGCACATACAAGTGGGACTTTCATAGACATAGCAGCAACACGGGAAACTTCACAGGGAGAAAAGCTTGAAATGAACATTAGAAAAATTCAAATCTGTATGTTTTTGCTTTTATGGATGGATGGAGAACTTTATATAATATATAAAGTTTGTATGCCATTGTATCTATCAAGCCATCATGAGAGATTTTCTCAGCTGCAGCTTTATGAAATTTCCGAGTATTCTTCCCATTTCATTTCTTTTACTTTGTAGTCTGTTCTAAATATTGTCAATCATCCACATCCTACTTTAAAAATGCATTTGATCCAGCATCAAAACACAAAAAAGTGAACACTGGAGTCATAAAAGGACATTCACATATATCTTAAAATAATAAAAAGGGGTTTTGTTCCCAACACATATTGTATATTATAAAGTCTCAACTGAAGAGCTGGACTCTTTTGTTAGAATCCCCTGAGCTGAGGCCAAGGTGGCCTATTTTGAATTGGCTGTCATGTATCCAAACAGTAAGCTATCCACCAGGTGTACAAAGTCCTTTGTGTAAAGGCCAACATATCATCACAGGCTTGTGGAGTTGATGACCTGAGTGTGTACCTCCTCCACCTCTCCTTATAGTCATATCACTTTGTCATCCAATGGGAACTGACACACTAGTACATAGCCCTGACAAGGCCCTGCTGATTCTGCACACAGAAAGGCTGCCGGTGATGCAGAGGCATACAACAGCAGGTTTTGCTCTTCTGCTTACAGTACAAACAAAAGCATTTTCGAGCATAGGGTTTTACTATACACCATTCACCATAATATAATGTTATGAAATGCAAATGTATCTGAATGTTATTTTTTTTCTCCAAAAAATATCAGGGTTCTACTTCTTGTTTCTCACACCATTTAAGTGCATTTTCATCAATTTGTATTTCATTGTTGTTTTCAGATGCCACGGTTTATATCCCTTTGTTTGATGGAACTTCTTACTTGGAACTACAACCACTTGCATTGCTCCTTCAGCCCTCTGGTGACAGCAAAAATCCACCTGCTACAGTCAAGGACACACCGGTTTTTCTCTATCTGACAGTGAAAACCAGATCTAAACAGGGAACTATCCTCTACAGTGAGTACAGTCTTTTCGATCAGAAGTAAAGCGATGCAACACTGTCACAGGAAGTATGGAAAATATGTATTATCTTAAATATCTTATAATATGGCTTCATAGCCTTAAATGTCCTTGCAGGTGTAATACAAGCCACCATCTGCCCATAACATAAAATATGGTACTTTTTTAAAATTAATTAAATGCTTTGCTATGTAAGTCTAAACTAATAATTTTAAGCAAGCAAGACTTCATTATTGTTGAAAATTAGAAAAATCCCTGACATTTATGAACATTTAAAGTTTCTGAATACTTCAAAAAGGAGTTTTCTTTGTTTGCAAGCAGTTAGAGGCTCAATACCACTTTTATGTCTATTGAATTTAATCCAGAGCCAGCATCTGTTTAGCTTAGGTGGGCTTGCTCTGTCTGAAATTAACAAATTTCCAATTAGAACATCTAGAGTTCATGAATTAGCAATTAACTAGAATCTAATTTGTGTAGTCTGCATAAACGTAAAGTTTACTCATGAGAAATAGATTGGTTTTTAAAATGCTGTTTCTTCTTGTTTGGGAGAACCTAGCAAAATATCTATTGTCTGAGATAGTGAATCTTACGTGATCTATGATTATCTATGGGTTAATGTCTTCAAAATGTATCTATTTCATCTTGCACACTAAAGGGTTATGGCCATTGTGATGAGAGCCCCTCAAAAGACAAGAGACAGTCTATAATGTAAATGCTTTAAAGACAATAAGTAAAAATTCCCCTGCTGTTATGCTGTTGCTTTATAGTTACTCTCAACCTCGCCTGTCTTTTCTGTTTTTTCCTCTTACTTGATCCTTTATTTAACTAGGTCTCAAGTTTCATTGAGACAGTTTTCAAGAACGACCTGTCCAAGACAAAGGCAAACATAGTTACAACAATCAAACAATAAAGAGACATACACTGTCACACACTGCAAACAAGTGTTCACTCTATCCAGTTCATATACAGTAAAACAAATGGACTAAACAGATTTAAAAAATGTTTCACTGAAAATTTAAGAGCAATCACCCTGACTAGAAGTACTATTTTCTCTATCCTTTAAAAGTAACCAGCTCTGACAATTTCAGATCCTTCTGTGTATTATTTCAGGAGAAAGTGGCAGCATATTTATTACACAAGAGATCTGTGAATAGTCTGGACTAAAGTAGCTGTCCATGGTGTTTCAATTTTACTTTCATAAATGCATGCTCTGATCAATCTCAAGTATTAATATTAAAAAAAGTCATTGGCCTGACTTTAAATGTCACCTGGGGAAGCCTTGCCATGAGTCATGTATTGCTGTTGCAGGGAATTGTGGGATACAAAGACAGGTCTTGTGTTTCCAAGGCTACAAGAGAAAAGCAAGGGAACCTAGAAACTACTTTCTTTCTTTTTTTCCCAAAGAATCTTATTTCATAGCTGCCATTTAGGTAATGTTTAATTATTTATAGCACTGACAACCAAAAAAGAACATTCAGCTACAACCAAATGTTAAGATAATGTGTCAGGAGCACCATGTACTTTTCAGAAGGAAAGGAAGTAGTGTTCTGGTGAAGGTTTACAGATAGCCTTGTCTTCTTTTCGACAGCTGGGAGGTTTTTTTTGTTGTTTCAGTGCTGATGATTGAGCTATAATGTAAAAGCGAACAAAGGAATCCTCATAAGACAAGAGCTGGACACTCACGTGCAGAGATAGGATTGGGATCACCCTTTATGTCAGCTGTGAGCTCTACATTGTATGTCTGCCTGCTGCCAGCTCTTTTGTTCCCACACCTGTGCGCACACATGCACACTCCCCTTTGTTAAAGTAGAAGATTGGGATGGGTAGGCCAGACAACCCTGAGTATGCCCTCATAACAATAGAGCATTGTTTCGAGAAGAGAGAAGTCAGTGATTTTTTTTCCTGGAAGGGGTGGATGAGAAAGCTGAGCCATGAGAACTTTACTTAATTTACCCTGCTTTGTGTGTATTAAACATCTGTTCAAAATATGTATGCATATATTAAATAACAGCCAGCTTAGGGGTGAAGCCACAGCATGAGTGCCTTGAGCTGCTCTAATGACTCCAAAAAAAAAAATACATCCAACACTGGGTCTCCATGGACCAGCTCCTCGCTCTAAAAACTGCAGCCACCTTGAGTTTGTGAGACTCTCGTTGTTCCTATGTTACAACACAGCAAGTCAGGTGCAAGTCCAACTGTAACCAACATGCATTGTGTGGTAATCATGTGTGATTTATTCTACACCCACCAGTAGAAGACATCATAACATTCATCTTTCTGGTATAACCTAGATCAACCTCTTATCTGTGACATCGTCTATAGGTCCTAGACCTATTAAACAGATCAATACACCTCAGGGTTAACCCATATTTCCTCTCCTTTGATCATAATGTGGATTTTCTTGCTTGAGTAACTGTAATGATAGAATGATAGTCGTATAGAGTAAATCTGGTAGTTTAAAATTCAGGTGTAAACCATCTCCCCACACCAAAAAGAGCTATATTTGACACTGTGTGCAGTTATATGTTTTTTTAAATAAATTTAATAGGTTTATACTATCACCAACAAGTTTTGCTTGTACTAGCTGAATTATCATGCAGTTTGATTTTGAAAGAAATTTTTAAAGGAAAAGAGAACTACTTTTTCTGGCTTATTCACAGTCCTGTAGTCTTTTGGGTAATAATAGCTTGACTATTTTTCACTGAGCTGACATTGGCCTCCCATGATGGCTAGTGAGTGAATTAGTGTTCCGCAAAAGACGTAAATCTTTGTATTTAAAGAGCTGTTAATTAGGCAGCACTCACAATGTAATAGGGCTCAAAATTAGCATTTTATATAGGGTTTATGCACTTGAAAGGTCAGCTGGATCAACCTTAAATACACACAGACAATGGTGGCATCATTTTAAAGACAACTGCATGGTATCTTGTCTAATACAGTGGCTTAATTAGAGGGATGAAAAATCAAGCAGTAAGTAAATTAAGAAAAACCCTTTTTTATTTAAACATAATATTATCAATGTACTGTATATGTGTTTTTGCCTGTAAATATTTTTTTTAAAATATATAAAACTCAAAAAGAAATTTGGACTAGTGTTGTGGAGATTTTAGTCCATATTACTCAGGAGACATAATAAATATTAAATGATAGGTTTGAGAACAGAGTAGCTGAATAATTGCAAAGCAGAGCTTTTAATATGCTACCTTATATTTAAATTATTGGTTGCTTTGAATTTTTTTATCTTTTCGGTTGGAAAAACTGAATGTTACATGGATAAAAAGAATATAGCTTTGCAAAAATGCTTATTTTCCATGTTTCCATAGGGTTTTTTGTTTGTTTTGGTGTTGTTTTTTTACCCTAGAAAGTGCATGACTAATGGTAGGTTTGTAACTATCAAAAGTCATGCGCTTTATATGCAAGCTTGTGCATTATAAACATATGAATAGAAAGTTGTGTTCAAATAATTCAAATTGTTCCCTGGGTGTTAAGAGCAGTAATTTTCAATTTGTTTATTTTATTACTTAATTTAAGAAGTGTTCAGAGCTTTGATTGTAGACAGATACACTGACATTATAATGACATAACATGATTTTTTTTTAGTCATTTGAAAAATAAAATAAAATGAATTGAAAGACAGTCATTGTCAAAAAAGTGCACAGAAAGCCAGAGAACATTTTATAGAACTTGCTACAGTAAGATTTCCTAGTTGTCAGATGTGACTAGAGGTTTGATGTTAAGATAGTAATATTGTCTCACCTCCACCCTGGCATAAGTAGCCTCATATATTCACTGCCACCACTTATCTAGCCGTGTGAATCGTAAGTTATGCCGATCTAAGCATTTGCAGATCAGTTTGAAAAATTAACTGCTGTTTCTACCAGATGCCATCTTTATTCCAAACCAGCTTTCGTCACACTCAATTTTAAATGTGAGCATGACCGTAAATTACAAAACACAGTCATAATTTTAGGTTAGTTGGTTCAATTAAATCAGTCTGTTCACTGTTCTCTCTAATATTTATTATATCTCACCGCCACAGAAAGCAGACCTCAAGCCTTGTCATAAAGCAAGATGGATGTTCAGAAAGCATAAATAGTGGGCACAGTGCCTTTTATCTAGCAATACTTCCTGCCTTATAGCACCCCATCTTTTTCACATCAGTGGATAGGAACTGAAAAGAAAACTCGAGAGATCAAACAGACAAAGTTAATCAGAAGAAAACTAGAAGACATGCATTGAGAAGCGGCGACTCTCTGCACCAGACCTGCTCCTTTTTCTCCGCTCCCCTTTTTACACCTCTCCCTGAAGCAAACTTGCGAGTCTCCCCCTGGACTTCAATTGTCAGCTTGAGAAGAGAGATACGAGGAGGTGGGGTGAGAAAGAGACACCGAGAGAGAGAGAGGGAGAGGCAGGGGAGAGAACAGGTGACAGGGACTGGCAAAAGGACGAACGCTCTGTTAAGTTCAACACAGAGTAACAGGGCCATGGGGACTGCAAGAAACAATTTCCTTACAGAAGAAGAATAGAAAAATAAAATGTGCAGTAACATTGACATCTAGAGTAAATAATATTTGTGAGCAAATGAGTTATGAAGCTAAGAAGTAACTGATTGGAGAGGAAATAAAGGCTCATTGTTGTAGCAGGAAGTTGTATCTGTAAAGGTTTTGTTTTCTTTGTTGCTACATTCATTAACTTTAGACAGTACCTGAATCTGTATTTTGAGGGGAAAAAATTGTGTGTTAAGCATAATTATATTTTTATTTTTTATTTATCTACAAAAACATTTTATTTCTTAGTGGGTTAGTTATTTTTTTCTTTTTCAAAGTGTTTTTAAAATAACTTTTTTTCCAGAATGTAATTTTTAAAGCTATGGTAAAATACCAGAAACATGTTATTTTTTTCTTGTCAGTTAATTGTTTAACAGTAATTTTTATAATTCTTAATCATTATGTGCCATTTTTAAAGAATGTTTCTGTGCTTTTGCCATCCTAGGTTCATACCAGCTGAAAACTTTAGACAAACATGTCAAACTGTTACAATATTTCAGATGACTCATTTGTTACCGCTCTGTTACAACCAGCATCACCCACGGTTGGCTTTGAAATGAAAAGTGTTCTTTAAATAAATAAATAATCAAATAAAAATTGCTGCTTACTTTGTTTTACACCTGAAGTTAAAGTTTTGTTTTTCCTTTTCTCAGCCACAAGAAATGTATGCACTGATAATAACAGGCTCTGGGTCAGATGTTGCTCTGCAGCATAACATGTGATTCATACTTCCCTTACAAAGAGTTCCTTTGACTTTCTTGCTTTTTTTTATGTCTTTTAGCTTTGCCACAAGTAAAAAGTATCAAAAGCTCTCTTGATATTGTAGTACAATATTTAGCAGCTAAATACATTGGATTTTTATGAGTTTTTTAAAAAAGCAAATTAATACTGAATAGAAAAATTAAGGAGCAACGTGTTGCATTTGGTCTTCACGTACACTACCGGTCAAAAGTTTTAGAACACCCCAATTTTTTTAGTTTTTTTATTGAAATTCAAGCAGTTCAATGTCTCATTGTACTCTGAAATGAAAGCATAGAACAAACAAGCTATTGAAGTTCAAAAAGAAATCATGGAATAAGCCAAAATGTATTCTAAACTGTTGACTCATCAAAGTAGCCACCTTTGGATGTAACAGCTGAACACACTCATGGCATTCTTTCTACAGTGGAAATCAAATATTCTTCAGCAAGTTCTTCCCAACTCTTTTGCAGAGGTTTCCATAAATGTGTGGCACTTGTAGGTTGCTTTGCTTTCACTCTTCTGTCCAGTTCATCCATAACCAGCTCGATACGGTTTAGGCCTGGAGACTGTGTGTTATGGTTTGTGGTTTTTGGTATTGTGGGCCTGGGATCTAGGATGTTTGGTTTTCCTTTTTTCTGTCCGTTCATGTTTCTTTCCAGTTTGGTTGCATCCCCTTTGCTGTGTGCCTTATGTTTTACTTTCATTGTTCCTGCCCCAGCTCATGTTTAGTTATTGGTTCTTTGTGTCTTCCTCATGTTTTCCAGTATTCAGCCTCCTTGTCTCTAGTCTCAGTGTGTTGGTTCATGTTTTCCTTGAGTCCTTGTATTTATTATCTTTGCACTGTGTCTGTTCCTTGTTATCCTGGGTTCAAGGCCTGATCTAC
>VUQH01008932.1:7078-24601 GCA_015106775.1 Etroplus canarensis
GAATTCAAGAAAAAAAAAAACAAAAACAAAATAAAAAAAAAAAAAAAAAGGAAGAAAGAAAGGGGAAAAAAAGGGACACGAAATTCTGGCTCTGTGGAAACAAAGTGCATGAGGGGTGGCTCAAGACTTGAGCACAGTATTACAGCACATCAAAAATAAAAAATGTCATTAAAATTAAGTTAGAGCACAGGAATGGCTGACAGGAGCTTGATACATTATGTTGCTTACACATTCACTAAAAGCATCTCACTTCTTCCTTTTGTCTTTTAATCAACTAATCACCCCCCAGCACACACACATACACACATACACACATGCACACACACACACACACACACACACACAAAGAGAATGCACAGTCACTGGAATGTTTTTCTAATTGCTGTGAAATGATGAGACTGCCGCTGGTGTTACCACAGATACAAGCCATTAATGTTACCCCCTGCTGGATACCATAAGACTAACTGAATACCACACTTACAAACACAAACACAGTGCCTCCTGTAAGACAGAATAAGTTGCCATGGGAACAGTTGACATAAATGAATGGGATGTGATGTGGTGAATGTGTGTGTGATAGCGAGTCCACAGGAAAATCAATACATGGACATGCTTTCAGATGCAATTCCAATCCCTTTATATCTTTTGTCCTCCATCCATCAGCACCCTCCATCCACTGCACACCACATCGCTCTGCCTCTGTCTCACTTTGACACACATTTCTTGACTCAGCTTATCAATCACAGCAAAAGTGGAGGTAATGTCTTAGAAGTTTTATTAGAACCTGACAGAAACTGAAAAACAGAATCAGTAAACCATTATATCAACCTATAAATCTACAAATACAATGGAACAGTTTAATGCAAAATTATGACATTAACAGAAAAAATATATATATAGTTGTTTTAATCTTGCTGCAGTGGATATTTTATTATTTAGATACTGACAACAAATTGCTTATTTTGCATCTCAAAATTCGCTGACTTATATATTCTTTCAACTCAAGTACACTATATTGACAAAAGTATTGGGCCACACCTTTAATCACTGAATTTAGGCGTTTCATTCATTCATTGCCACAGGTGTATAAAATCACACATTTAGTTATGCAGTCTGCCTTTACAAACATTTGTGAAAGATTGGGTGGTTCTAAAGAGCTCACTGAATTCCAGTGCTGTACTGTAATAGGACGCCAGCACAACAAGTACAACAAGTACTGTAAGCTCATTAAATCTCTTCCCTCACAGATATTTCACGATCAGTTGTAAGTTTCATTTTTGGAAGCATTTAGGAAGAACAGCAACTGCACCCTGCAGTGGCTCACACTCCACAGTTTGAGAACCACAGGTATAGATGAACTTGACTGGCCCACACAGAGCCCTGACCTCTGCCCCACTGAACACCTCTGGGATGAACTAGATTGGAGATTACAAGCCAGTCCCCCTGGTCCAACATCAGTGTCTGACCTCATAAATTCTCTTCTGGATGAACGTGTAAAAATTCCCACAGACACACACCGAAATCTTGTAGAAAACCATCCTAGAAGAGTGCAAACTGTTAAAGATGCAAAGGGGGCACCAGCTCTTTATTAATGTTTGTGGATTTAAAAAGGGATGCATAAAATCTCCTGTAGGTGTAATGTGTAGGTGGCCCGATACTTTTGCCCATATAGTGTAGCTGAAATTATGATTGTTTTATCATTTTAATTGGGGGATATAATTTCAGAAGCACAGTTAAATACAGATTTCTTCATCAGAAACAAAAGATTAAATTAAAATTTCTTGTGATAGAACCAATGGGCTGATAATCTTGTAACAATTAGCCTAACATTACAGCAGATATGCTTTTCCGGCTTTTTCTGGCTAAAATTTTAAGTATGCATCATTGTGCAGTCCACCGTCGGAGTCACACAGACAAATGAGCGTGCACACCACAGTTTGAGTGCTTGTAATTCTGTGAGTTCATTTGCCTCGGGCTGAACCGCAGCACAATGAATATGAATGTCTGACACAAGATTGAAAGAAAGCGAAACAGAAACGAAGCCAAAAACCTGTCAAAGCAGATTTTGGGCCCACACGCATACAAACTCATACACAAAATACCTTATCTAGGTAGCTTAATGTTATATTAAGATCACTTTAATTTTTAAACTGGTTTTCACTATATTACAAAATGAAATAATATTTAAGTAACGTTAGCTAATCTTTGGTTTACAGTGTTCATCATGAGGGCTGTTAACAAATATAAGCAGAGACTGAGCTGATATAGCTTCGTCCTACAGTCACCAGGACATTGAGAATATATTTTTCTAATCAGTAGAAAAGTTAGTCATCGTTGTGTATTTACATTAATATATAAATTCTTTATTTTCAGAAGAAATGCATTTAGCTACACATACAGAACATATTGCAAACGTATCACATATATTTTTATAACCCTTTAACTATGGTCCTTTACAAATACCTTCAGTCATAATTTATGCAACATAGGCAGTAAATATACCTGCAAAAAAAGTTCTACTTTTCCTTGTTAGCCAGTAGAAAATAGCTTCAGTTTAATGATCCACACTCACCCAAACACTCAGTCTATATGTTAGGGCGTTTATGTGTCGCTACCTTATCATGTAAACTGTGCTGGCTAAGTCCAGCATTATCAAGTTGTACATCAAGCTGAGGTCAAAGGTTACCACACCCTGCAGGACTGCGCTCCTCGGTTCATAATCGAAGACTCGGGACAGCTGAACGCTTTCTGAAATTCCTCGTAGTTACTCATCGCTCCAATAACTCTGCAGGACGAGAGCGAAGATGAAGGTCAGGTCAGAGGGATGTTCCGTAGGTGTGTACATGTGTCAGTGTGTGTGTGTGTGTGTGTGTGTGTGTGTGTGTGTGTGCTCACCTGTATTTTGGTGGACTGTGAGCTCCACTCTGAATCTGATCCCTGGCTGCTTCTGGTCTGTATGTGTTGCATCTCACCTGCACAGTACAAACACACTGAATAGATACCTTGCTGGACTGTGTGCACATTACAGTGTGTTTATTGACACATTACTGACTTAAAATGGGGCAATTCTAGAATAAGGTGGGCTCAGTCATAATCAGAATGTCATGCATAAGCTGCCTTGTGATTAATATATCATAAAATATACTTAATGAACTGATGATGATGACATTAATAATATTTAATGAATGACTTTGAGAAAAATGAATAAGTGCTTGCAAATGTATTCAATGTCTCCACAGGGGGGCAGTCCACCAAATCATCAAGCAATTAAAGTAGCATCATTCAACACACACATTGGCAAATCAGATCCATACAGCTGTGCAATAAGCAAACTAATAGGAGACTTTTGTTTACATTAGAGTTTTGGAGTTCATACAAATTCTTCCTTTACTGTGCAGACTCAACACAGGTCATCAGGTAGGCTACCCCTGAGTGACTAATAGATATGCATCAATGTAGCAGCAGCCATCCTGTTCAGTCCATGTTTAGAATGCTATGAGTCCTTTAAAATGCTATTGTGAAGTTCATGCAACTGGACAGAGCTCAGAACCGGTTTGGCAGTGTACCCTAGTGTGTAATAATATAACAATCAAAGTAAATGTCTGAAAACAAAGCCAAAATTATTATTATTATTACTATATTACGATTGTTATTTTTAGGGGTGCTAAAATTAAATTTAAGGGTGCTTGAGCATCCGTAAAAAGGGGTCTAAACTTGCCAATGATATGTAGTGTTACAAGGCAAACCCCACATATAAATACAAATCAACAGCTGTGACTACCATTCAGGTAAAGGCCAAGTCCTTGTTTCTACACCTGTAAACAGTAAAACATGACGGTAACCTTCGGTTTGGCAAGATCTCAATAAGAACAGGACCAGAAATGTGGAACACAGTATGAAATTCCTGTTACAGTTTCTACATATTTAATATGCTTTGATATCTTTAGAACCATCTTCCTGTGTAGGTTACATTTGTTTCACTAAATGAGCCCGTTACAGTAGCAACACTTCCACCTACTGAAACTTTGGGGTATGACAGGAATTAACACTCCCAATTCCAATATAAAACTTCATTCAGGGAGTGAAGCACATCAGGGGCGTATCCTGAAGGGGGCCATGGGGTGGCACTGGCCCCCTTGAAACATGATTGGCATACCCGACACCCCCATTCACAAATGTCATTGTGCTGCAGCACTGTTAATCTTCCAATCTTCCAATGCCAAACATGACTGGGACTGAGCACATTAATACAACCGAGTAGCTGAGTACATTTACTTAATACTTCACAGAAGTAAAAATTTATTATGTGTTCTAATTCTATGTTATGTATTCCTGTATTCTGCTATATTTGGGAACAAATATTCTTAATTGTACTATATACCATTTATTTTAAAGCTACTTATTTTGTAGATTTTAAAATATAAATCTACAAATACATCATGCTCTAGTTTTTATAGACAAAGCTAATCAGCAGTAATTAAAATAATTTCCAACTGTGACATTAAAGTGATATACAGGCTAATGAATCAGTATGACTCTGAAAAGGGCCATTCTGCATAATGAGTGCTTTTACTCTAGGTACTTTTAGAAAGTTTTGATGTTAGTGTTTCCATGGTGTATTGATTTAAACACTCTTTAAACATATAAAAGATCCCCAGTTCATAATGGTACACATAGTGCTGGTCCAAGGCCTGGCTAAAAGGGAGGGTTGCATCAGGAAGGGCATCCGCTGTTACAACCCCTTGAGAAGGAAAATGGAGCACTCAAAAGTAACCTATGAAGTTCTGATGCTAAAACTTTTGTACTATTAATTATGTAGGATTATACATTTTACTTAACCCCGTAAGCCCTAGTCTCTTTTTTAGTCCTCTGCTTGAAAATTACATACACCCCCCAACTGGGGGACTCTCAGGTTTAAGAGGTTAAGTAAATTGTTTCAGTACCTATTTAGCTTCTTCACAAAAGAGCTATTCATTATACAGTAAAATTATGTTTACTGTCTTTTGCAGCACCACTTTCCATGTAATGCCATTCATATCAGGGCATAGGGATGCACATGAGACTGAAAATTATGTCCAATATTTTCTACACTAATTTAGCTCTGATGAAATATTCTCATTTCTTCTGTATATTTCAACACCGTTCAGCCAATCAATTTGTTTCTGCTGTGCACTGAAGTTTCAGATTTTATTCCCTGGTATTTACATCTAGATATGTCAAACAGCATAGAACATAACCCATTTTGTATCAAACCACCCAGTTTTTCAAGGGGGAAAAAGAAGGAAATCGTATTGAAACATAACAAGTGACAGGCATTTCTTGTTACCCAGGTGTGTTATATAAGATCTCAGTATCCCTGATATCTACTTTCAGTTTAAGCTTTCTAACAGAAGTATTTTAAAAACACTGGGCATAGCTAGTACCACAATCTGGAAAGTCCTGAAAGTAAAGGAAACCACCAGTGTACTGAGCAGCAGGCATTGAACAACAATATTGAGGGCATACTACAAGATGCAAACCACTAATCAGAAATACAAATTAGAAAGCCAGGTTGGAATTTGCAAAAAAGATGAGTCATAACAATTCTAAAACAAAATTTTGTGGACTGATGACACAAAGTCCAGTCTTATCAAACATCTGTGAAGCATGGTGGAGGTTGTGTCATGACTTAGGCATTTTCATTGATGATGTAACTCATGACGGTAATAGCAGAATGATCGTAGAAGTCCCCAGAAAACTATTGTCTGAAAATTTACAGAGAATAGCATCTAAACTAATCAGGAAGAACTTTATTATGCAAGACAATGATCCAAAGCACACTGCCACCTCAACAAAGGAATTTATTTATTTGGGGGGGGGGGCTGGCAACTAAACAACAACTAAAGGGTGCCACGATAAAAGCCTGGAAAGGCATAACAACGAAGAATCAAGAAATATGGTAGAGTCTGTGGGTCGTGGGTTTGACGCACTTATTGCTAGTAAGAGATATGCAACCAAGTATTTTAAGATTTTTGACTTCATTTAATAGATAATTTAATACTTTTGCTCATTTGAAAAACTGGATGGTTGGATACAAAATGTGTTCTGTGTTGTTTAACATATCAAGATATTAATACAGCAGAATGAAAGCTGAAACTAATCTTTCTCCTCACCTTCATCTTTTGATCTCTCACAAAAAGGTCTTCAGTTCACACCAAAAACAAATTAATTGGCCTTGCTGTTCCAATACTTTGGGAGGGAAATGTAACAATTTATATTCAGAAATGAAAATGACTTCACTCTAAGTTGCAACTCAGCTGTGAGCATCTTCAGAAATAACATACTGGCACAATCATGGCACTGAGCATGATGAAAATAGTATACATCTGTGTGTCCTTACATGTGCGTAGCTCAAGAAGAACAGTTGGTTGTTGTTCAGTCCAACTCCTGGCAGCAGAGGTTCCTCCGCACCACCTCTGCTCTCATCCACCCACCGCCTGTACGCCTACACACAAACAGAAAAAGAAGCATTTTCTCACCTGGACTTCTTTATGTGACATCTGGTAATTTTTAGTCTTAGCCCTTTCTCAGGGAAGAAAATCATTCTGAATTATGAAATGCAGCTAACTGATGACAGCGGTAGTTCATTGAACAGTAGGTCAAAATGTCCGAATAAGACTGCTGCTGTAAGAAGTCATTTCTTATATCATAAAGCATACCCTGAATGCTTCTCTTATTCCTCCATTGTCTGCAATGTTTTCTGCCAATGTCCTCTTACCGCGCACCTGTAGAACGAAACATTTACAAGTGACAAAGACAGAGATGTACCAGAAACTTCTGGCTCTAATTACTATCTGAATATATCCAGGGAAAAAAGAAAAAGAAATGCATTTTTTATTGTGCTAATTAATAATTTAACAATTTTAAATTCATTCTACACCCACAGTTATTGTTATTTTTGCAGATTCAGACTCTGTTTTCTTACATTTAGGCCTGCTTCCGCCCAGTGGTAGCCATTATACTGGTCGATCATACACTGGATCTTCTCATTGAAGGCATCTATAGACAAGTTGCTCCACCACTGTTCAAGATTGCCATTTTTGTCATACTTGCGACCTGTTCAGAGCAAGCAATTCAGTGTGTTAGCAGCAAGGTTATTATAGTTAACTAAAACTAAATGAAATACTAAAACTTAATGAGAAAAATAATTTAAGTTAACTGAAATAAAAATAAAAACTAGACTTTTGGAAGAAATCAAAGCTAACTAAGACATCATTATGGTCTTAGTAAACTAACTAAAATAAAATAAAAACATACAGGAAATGTCCATAGTTTTAGTCTTTGTCAGTTGGGTTAAATTTGGTCAGTCAACCTGTCTGATGAGGCTGTGGTGCATCTGTTGAGACTCAGGATGTCTACATGATTGTGACTCATCTGCCTTCAAAAAGTGTTGTGTTTGTGTTGTGATTTCTGATCTGAACATCTGAAATTTTCCCCTGACAAACACCATCCATAATAGAATGACTTAGAAAACTAAAACTAACACTGAAACTAATAAAAACTAAACTAAAACTAAACATTTTCAAACAATAAAAACTAAACTGAAACAAGCAAACCCACTCTGGAAACTAACTGAAACTAAACGGAATTCAAAACAAACACTCAAAACGAAATAAAAATAAAAACTAATTAGAAAACACAAAACTATAACAACTCTGGTTAGCAGTTCTTTACTTTATCACACATGTCCTGCTTTGAAGCCAATATTAGTAAACATCTTTTACCATTATTGTCGAATCCGTGTGTTAACTCATGTCCAACTATAACCCCAATGGCACCGTAACTTAAAGATCTGGAAACCGAAGGGATGAGGGTTAGATATCAGCCCCATTTAAAACAACAATATATTAAAAACTACATAGGTTAATGAGTCAGTTTCCTCAGTTAGAGACTCTTTGTCCCGTCCAGCAACTTGGAATGCAAGATGGTAATATTGGTGGTTTCCTGTGCCCAACAGATTTGCTTTGCCAAGTAGAGCTCAAAAAGCTCCTCTTGTTGCATAATTTGTGATGGATGTACTTTATTGTAAAATAATGAGAAGTTATTGGACCTGAAAAGCGCAGGGGATAAGACAGAAAGAAAGAAAGAAAGAAAGAAAGAAAGAAAGAAGTGAGGAAAAGAGATAAAAGAAGACATATAAAGAGGACAAAGACAGCGACAAAGACAGAGACAATTGTAAAAACAAAAAAACGTAAAAAGAAAGAAAGCGAGAATTGCAATAAATGTGTACGTTGACAACCAATGGTCTATGTTAGGTTAACTGTTTATGTGTGATTAAATGAGCTGGCATGCATGTGTCTGTCACAGAATGTAGTTGAGGGTAGGAAACTGCAACCACACTAACCTGACCCAAGCAGCCTGTAGGAGGCAGCCCAGACCGCCTGAGCACATCACAGCCCTCACGGAACGTCAGAGACCTATGGCCCCAGGACAGCCACACACCCCACTTTAAGGGAGGAATACAGAGGGCACCAAGAGGAGCTCCAGCAGCCAGGGGCAAGAGCCAAGGCGAGACAAGGGCACGAAAAGCCAGCTCAGCCAGAAGCCAGCCACCCCAAAGCCCAAGCAGAGGACAGGCCACAAGGCCCTGCAAATCCTAGGAAGGGACCCATCCCAGCCAGGGAAGCCCAGTTCCCCAACACAGCCCCGAGTGTGTGTGTGGGTGCAGCCCCATGCCCAATGCCTGACGAGGGGCAGCGTGAGCAACAGGAAAACGTCCCACACCAACGGGCGGTGATCAAAACAGGAAAGGATGAATACCGAGTCCTCCCCTCAGGGCTAAATAAACAATGCAGAGAGCAAGATGGAGAAAAGGTGCCACCAGCGGACTTAGGGTCCCAAAACCCAGACCACGCCCACATGCCTAGGGAGCAGGAAGCCGCTCACCCCAAAGTGATACAAAAACTCTTACTTCAATTTATAGCTGCTAAAGGTGGTTCTACAAACCATTCTGAAAATAGAGATTGGCCACCAGGTGGTGTTTTCTGTAAAATGTTTACATTCTTAGCGATATAGCTGTAACTATTCGTCTGATTCACATGACACAAAAACACATTGAAACTGGGGTCACATACTTTCATTGCAACACCATGCTATGTCTTCTGTCATTGCCCTCTGTTGTTTGTAAAACATTTTCAGGGTTAATATGGGATCAATTTTGCTGCTGCAGACACTGGTGCTTATTTATTTAATCTGCACAAAAAAGAAAGAAAAAAAATTGATCATGGCATCAATCTTCACATCATGTCAAGTGGGGTTGGGTCAGGTCAGCATTCATGAAGAAATCAGGGCTTTTCGGGTATATACCTTTAGTGGACCGTGGGGAGCTAGTTTTTTTTTTATTATTATTATGTCCTGATATGTAAAACTGTGGAATTGAAAGAGGGTGTACTTTCTTTTTTCAAATGACTGTAGTTTGTGGATCTGTGGAGTAGAGTGTAAAAATCTTGCTCTCTGCACAGGTTGTGATTCTCTGATAGGTTTCTGTTTTAAACAAAAACTCTGCCCCTGAGAATAAGCAAAATGTAGCTTTTATAACATCTACTAGAGCATGACTCACCTTGGATACTCTCTTCCCCAGAAGAAGGGTTTCTGCAGTTCTCCAGCAGGAAATCCTAAACAAGAAGAGCAAAACTGTGTTTTCTCTTCGTACCTATGGCTCTGGCCAGACAGAATCTATTACTGCATACGGTCATGTCTTTAGAGTCTTTTCTTGTAGTAAAAAAATGTCCACAAAAAGCATCCTTGTCAGGACAGAACATGTATGTAATGAACATGTGTATTAAATATCATACTGATTTGATTTGTGGATGAACTGTAGAAGGCATTCACAGTAGTTGGGTTTGTAAACCACCTGAAACACAAACACACATTATGGAGTGTCAGCAAGGATGTTAAACCATAGACTGTATATTAAAGATGGATATAGGTTAGTTTTCAGGTTTGGGCCAGTGTATGAGTGCCTGCATTCTTTCTAATGGCCAACAGGGGCCAACACCTGTTGTTATCTCGATCACTAGTTTAAAGTTTTATTTAATACAAAATGATGTCCATTTTATAACTTATGGTTCCCATTAAAGTTAAAAAAGGAGCTAAAGCAGGGTATTCTTTAGGGTGGGCCTACCTCATGAGCGACAAGTTTGAGAGGACGATATTGACATGGATTTCACTAACCAATGGGTGATGTAACAGTGGCTACATCCATCTTTTATATACAGTCTATGCATAAAGCACAAGCATCTCACAGAAAATTGTTGCTCACTCTGTGCGCGGGACGCTCTTTCGTAGCCAGGAGAGATCGGATTGGGCAATGAACTTCAGTGTCTGCATCACATTACTGTAGTAATCATTCTCATTGAACTGTAGCTATAACAGACACAAACACATGTGGTTTACTTCAAAATGGTGACAATCTTCTGCGTTCGGAATGAAAAGGACAGAAAAAAGCATGACAACAATAAAATAAACAGCAACGATGTGCTGGTGCTGTGCTAATTCACAGGCTTTTCAAGACAAACCTGCTTTAAATCTTCATTGAGGTAGGTGTCATTCAAAATAAACTCTGGGTATCCAACCTTAGCCAGGACAGCATGAGCCTGTAGAGAAAGAAAAGTGAGTTTAAAAACATATTGGCGTGAAATATAAACTGATGTGTCAGACTCTCAGTCAAACTAACTGACAGTGAGTGCAACTATTCACTAAGTTTAAATGGTCAGAATCTCAGGCCAAGTGCCTTCACAAAAATGTTCCCGGGTCCCTACAGTAAGAACCTTTTGAATTATAAAAGTCTATGTGCTTCTCATAAAGTAGACCCATTTCATTTAAATGCTTTCAGTACTGCTGCTGTAGCAAAGTTGGTGAATTATAAGTAGTCTGGTTCAAGGTGAAAGGCATGAAAAACACTACCATTTAGTGGAGCTGAAAAACATTAGTGTTAAAAAGATGATGGAGTTTATGAAAAACCTACGATAATACATTTTCTACCTATGATTTCAGCTCCAGTGAGCACACTTGGCAAATAAAATGGAGCGTAATTCTTACAAGAATTAAGCTCCATTTTATTTAGGTTTAGACTGCTGGAGGTTTAGGCCTAAATAGATTTAGGCTGCTGGGGGGCTTCTTATGATGTGCTGGGCATTTCTTCTCCACCCACCTCCTTTCACTCCCCATGCATTTATTTGTCACTGCTGCATGTCACTGAATGTTGTCTTCTCTCCCCCATAGTCTGTGTCTCTCTTTGCTCTCCTTTCTGTCTTCTCTGTCCCCTTACCCCCAACTGGTTGAGGCAGATGGCTGCCCCTCACTGAGCCTGGTTCTGCTGGAGGTCTCTTCCTGTTAAAAGGGAGTTTTTCCTTCCCACAGGCTTCAGATTGCCCTAAACACTCTCTTTCTAACAGGCTTTCCCATTTTTGCATCTGCATGTGAAAATGAGAGAGGATATCCTTATATCATCACAGCAGCCTCACCCACCTACTGTTCAAACCTTCTGTTTCACAGCAGTAGCCAATCAGAAGAAAGTTTTCTTAAGGGGGAGGTGATTTTTATGGGGGATGAGCTAAAATAGCCTATTTCAGATAGAGGATGAACTAAGAGGCTGCACCGAGGCTAACTAGAAGATAGAATGTGTGGACAAAAGTATTGGGTCACCTACACATTACACCCATGGGAGTATTCTAAATCCATAGATATTCATGTGAAGATGGTCCTCCTTTGCACCAATAACAGCTTCCACTCTTCTGGTAAGGTTTTCTATGAGATGCTGGAGTGTGACAGTGGGAATTTTTGCCCATTTATCCAGAAGAGCATTTGTGATGTCAGATACTGATGTTGAACAAGAGAACCTGACTCGCAATCTCAGTTCTAGTTCATCCCAAACATGTTTGATGGGATGGAAGTCAGAACTCTGTGCAGAGTATCTTGCATAAGTGGAAGTTCTTCCACACCAATCTCATCCAATCATGCTTTTATGGATCCTGCCTTATATACTGGGGCACAGTCATATTGGAACACAAAGGGTCCTCCTCAAACTGTTCCCCCAAAAGTTGGAAGCATAAAACTATCCATAATGTCTAAACTGAGCATTGTGATTTCCCTTTACTGGAACTAAGGCCAAACTCTTAAAAATGACCTCACAGGATTATCACTCATCCACCAAAATTTACAGCCAGCACAGTACAGTCAGGGAGGTAACGTTATACAATATTCCCCTCTGCATTAATAAAGTATTCTGATTCTGATTCTCCAGGCATTCACCAAACCCAAACTCATCTTTTAGACTGCCAGACAGAGAAGTGTGATTCATCACTCCACACAACACCTTTCCACTGCTCCAGAGTCCAGTGGCTGCATGTATTACACCACTTCATCTGATGCTTGACATTGTGCTTGGTGATGTCAGGCTTCCATGCAGCTGCTCAGCCATGGAAATCCATGCCATAAAAAACTCATGGTGCACAGTTTTTGTGCTGATGTAATGCCAGAGGAGGTTTGGTGCTCTGCAGTTATCGAGTCAGCAGAGAATTGGTGGCTTTCACACATTATGCATCCCAGCACTCAGCGACCTCGCTCTGTAACTTTGTGGCTGAGTTGCTGTGGTTTCTAAATGTGTCCACTTTGCACTAAAACTGGTTACATTTGATGATGGAATATTTAGGAAGTAAGAAAATTCACAAACTTACTTCTTACAACAATGGCATCCTATTACAGTGCCACACTTGAATTCAGTGAGCTCTTTAGAATGACTCATTCATTCATTCACAAATGTTTGTAAAGGCAGACTGCATGCCTACATGCTTGATTTTATACACTTGTGGCAATGGGGCTGAATGAAACACCTAAATTCAAAGATCAAGAAGTGTGACCCAATACTTTTGTCGACACAGTGGAAATAAGGATTATGGTGAATCATGCAAAAGACACGGCTGGGTTGTTCAGTGTCAACCCAAGATTAAGATGTCAAACCAAGACAGACTGCCCCAAGTGGCCAAAGAATACAGCTTCAAGTTAAAATCAAAAAAATCATAAATCATTATTTAATTACCACTGTCAATAATTTAAAAGTGTGGAGCGAGGGATGTGTGATGTAACTTGAGCCACTCCTATTGTGAGATGGAGCGAAAGCTGTGCTTGCTGATGCATGGTTTTTGTGCGCTGCAGCGTGATGACCAACAATTTTAAGTGTTTCCTGACTAAAGTAGGTGTCTAAGGCTCAGTCTAATGCTAACTAGCCTCCTTACCATGCAGTGAGGTTACCACAGGCTGATAGCTGTGTCTAGGGAGCAGAGAGCAGCTGCAGCTGCTAACACGAAAGACCAGCAGGACTGATTACACAAGCTTCCAGCAAAATGAAAATTAGAAGGATGAACTGTGATGCTGCCGCTTTGACTCGAAATACCACATGGTGATATTACTAAATACTGATTGATTTCCTGGACTGATAACACTGGTGTAACAGTACCTGTTCCAGCTGTTTCAGTTCAAATTGTAATTTCGCCCCCTGGGATTAATAAAGTGTTCTGATTTTGTTCCCTGCAGCTGGACTAACACTAACTAACGTTGCTGTAATTGTTAGAAAGGTCCAACACATCTTCTCCTGGAAGTCGTGCAGCCATTTTCTGTGTTTAAAACATTGGATTTTATTAGTTCTGAAAAAGAACATTGCTGCTTTTCATTAAATTTTTCAGATGACTGTGGCTTGCACTGATTTCACACTCCTAACTCAAGCATTTTTGATTAGAAATGACAGTTAAGATCAGAAAAGAAGGAGCATTTTGTCACAGCAGAGATAACATATACAGAGAAACACGGGGCAGCAAACTGTGTTCGTGCCTTTTCCACTGCTTTCTTCTTGGTTATTTCATCCATCCAATCATTCTCTTTCTCCAGCATGTCGATGAATGCCCAGCGAATGCCATCAATCAGCTCCTCCATCTGGGAAACAAATTCAAGTTTCACACAGAAGATTAAAAGTGTAATGATTTTCAGACAACCCGGGCATGTAAAACATATGTACAGCACAGTAAGACTGTTTACCAGACACCTATGCTTACACAGACGACGCAGCTCAGCACACATTTGTTACCCACCGACACAAAGATCAAACAGCTGACCCGAGATTTAGGACATGAGGTCATGTCAGGAACGCACCATGTGCTTCTTGTCCTCCTGGAAGTGCATGTTGACAAAAAGGCGGCCGGTGGCATAAACAAGCGAGTTCTCAACGTAGTTCACGCACTTATCCCAGCGCGGGGTCAAAGAGGTGGTTCCTGTGGTTACCTGGCAGGGAGCAAGAAAGACAGAAATGCAAGGTGACATAGCTCTCCCTCCACAAAACAACCACCTCATTCAGCAAGTTTCTCCACCTGCATGTTTAGGACCACACTGGGTCACTTTGGGTAGGGAGACTGACATGCTGCCAGTTTGAACAGTTTAAAACGTGACTTTAAACTCTCTACATGCTGCTAAAATTAGAAAACCATACAGTAGTAACTACAATTACAGAACTTTCCCAACTCTCTAATTACTGTTACAAGCATTTTGGGACCTAAAAACAGAGTTTGAGAGAAGCTGAGAAAGCTTTCAGTGTGGATGTTCTGATTGAGTTTATAAAAAAGGCTTCCCCCATTTAAAAAATATATAAATGTTTATACGGATTCATATTTAGGCAAAGATAATACATAGGGACTAAATATTTCTAAATATGGCAATGTATATTAGTTTTTCCTCATATACATGATTATACACTTCCTCAATGGCAGCCTGTTGCAGTCCCCCCCATTTTTTTATCTTAATGGCTATCACCTGATTAAGTTGATTTTTTGCTGTGATTTATGTGAGGGTGAAATGGCTACTTTTTGTTTTCTAAGTCTTGTAGAGTGAAGTTTTAAAAGTCTACTCACAATGTTTCTTTGCATTACACTAAACTGAGAATTTTCACGACCTGTAATACCTGAGGAACTTCAGAGGAAGCAGTTGTGTTTCAGAGTTGGAGCTGTTACAGTGGTCATCGTGGGGTTAGAAGAAGAAGAACAAATGAATAAACAAGCCTGGTGACCCGATTAAGGCCAGAGGGAACATAGCGACTGTAGTGTGATGTGCTTCATGGAGTGTTGCAACCTTGCAGTGGTTTTGCCACACTTCCACTTCGTGGACCATGGTGTGTCTGTATCTGTCTTCGGGACTTTTCAGATGGGCAGGCAGTTGTAAGAAGATATGTTGTGATGTTGCTGTTTGAATTCCTCCATTAGTTGACACATAGGTCATCCAAATAACTGCGGTGAATAATTAATGGTTTCTGGCCAATCACTGGATGTGCAGGTGAACACTAAATAACCTTTATTTCAGCTCTGCTTCCACATGTACAGATACCACCTCATCCCAAATTACCTGCATTCATTTCAGATTTTAGCTTCTTAACAAGTACCTTGAGCTGCTCCTTTGTATTTCCCCGAAGGGTCGCCACCCTAGACGAATCCACATAGGAAATTTAGCACAGATTTTACACCAGAAGGCCCTGTCAGAAAGCTTGTGTCTTCACCTGGGCTTGAACCAGGGATCTTTCACATGGAACGCAACTGTATAAACCACTATGCTACAGAGACACAGGGCCAAGAACCTTGTTGTATTTAAATTTTGATTTATTGAGCTCCTCACCTTTTTTGTGTTTTTTGTTTGAGTGCATTCTTTAATGTAATTTTTAACCTTCCTGAGCTATTTTGTTCTGCGATGTCATATTTATTATTGAGCTAAGTTGTTTTCCATGTTTTGGATTCTGTAACACAGCAGCATCCCAGAATTTGGAATAAATAAAATATTTCTTATCTTATATTTATAAGGCTAAAACTGCTCTGTAGTTCCAAGCTCCAGTTTCTTTGCACTAGAAAAGCAACATAATATATTTAAATGACCTTGGATGAGTATAAATGTTATCAGTCTTGATATGTTATTAATCTAACAGTACTCATATTCCTAATACTTTGATATCAAGATATGCTTCAGATGCTCTTTGTTCTCCTTTTTGAAACCATGAAGCACTTTTGACCTTTATTTTCCAAAATGCTAATGTATATAAATAAATTCTAGTCTGTAAAAAAAACCTCTGGATCTCAAGAAAAATGGGCTTTATAACAGTTTTGATTTTCTTTACAAACTTTAACTGAGAGGATAATTTGAGGAACATCCTGGTCTTATTTACCAGTTCGTGTTGGCCACATTATCAAAAGAAAGAAGGTATGGAATGTTGTATGAGATTTATTATACTGCTGTTTGACTAAATTTGATTGAAATATTCTATAGATATAATCATGCTCAATTTAGAACCTTTTTATTAATACTTGGGACACAAAAAATACATTTAGAAAAAATAATTTGGGGTTAGAGTTGTAGTTTAGTAAATAAACCTGGAAGACAGGATGAATTAAAACAAATCACATGCAGGATATTTGTATATAGTATAAATTAAACCAGATTTGTACAACGAGCATGACTTCTGCTGATAAATCATAGAGCTGCAAAATCCCGCAATTTTTCAAGCTCATTTAAAGTACATTTAAATATATTATTTCATTTTTGTCTGTTTTCAACTCTTTTAAATTTAAAAGTGACCGAAAAATGGCCATAGATTTTCAAACATGCTTTGTGTACCAACCCGAGCATAGTCGAGGTATCTGTAGAGGAAACGACGGCTCAGAGTGGTGATCCTGGAAAAGACTGTCCTCCACTGGATGTAGTTAGCTACCGTCCTGGAGAGAGAGACAGAGACACATCAATTAAATTCCTACATGTAATCTCATTATACACTATGAAATACTTATAATGAGCGACAGGTGCCCTCGAGCCGCAGTGTGTGCTCATCAGTGCGTGTACTATACATCTGCCGCTGCGAGAACCAGGTTAAGTTTAAAGGGGACCTCTTATGTTTATTTCAAGCTCCATATTTTTTATCTTGGTGTCTCCTAGAGTAGTTTCAAAATAGTCCTCATTTCAGTTAATCCACTGTCTGATGTACAATGTTTTAGGCCTTTTCCCTGTAAGGCAGTAGTTCTCAAACTTTTTAGATAGATAGATAGATAGATAGATAGATAGATAGATAGATAGATAGATAGATAGATAGATAGATAGATAGATAGATAGATAGATAGATACTTTATTAAACCCAAAGGAAATTTCAGAATCCAGCGACTTACACAATATAAAATAACTTTTACTCTGATGTATCCTCCATTTCAAAAGCTGTCACTAACAAATTTATCTGTCACTAACAATCCACATTAAGTTCTATGTTAATAAAGGTGCATATCATCAGCCCAGTAGTATAGCATCAATTCAATTCAATTTTTCAATTCAATCTTATTTATATAGCGTCAGTTCAAAACAAAAGTTGCCTCAAGGCGTTTCACACTGTAAGGCAAAGACCCTACAGTATTAGAGAGAAAACCCCAGCAATCTGATGATCCCCTATGAGCAAGCACTTAGCAACTGTGGGAA
>VUQH01008947.1:7339-26267 GCA_015106775.1 Etroplus canarensis
CTTAATTTGGTGACATTTCAGTTTACTGCAAAAAATCAGTTCATTGAAGCGTTACCCCACTCATGGGTTTTCAATTTTTCTCATCTAGGCGAAACCAAGAACTGTGAAGTTTTGGTATCGCTTTAGATTGGAACAAACACACAGTCCCCCCCAAAAGTATTAGAACAACAAGGCCAATTAATTAGACTTGCTGAGTGCTGAAGACATTATGAATACGAGAAGAGAGCTCAGAGTTTCAGCATTTATTCCCTGGTAGTTACATCTAGGTGTGTTAAGCAACATAGACCATAACAAGTGTATCAAACCACCCAGTTTTTCAGGAAAGTGCTTCATATTTGGGGGCATGTCTCATGCTCGCAGTAACTGCATCAAGCATGTGATCCATAGACTACCACAGACTTTTTTTGTTTCTTCCTTGGCTCTGCCTTTCCAGACTTTTACTGCAGCATCTTTTAGTTGTTGTCTGTTTTGCAGGATTTCTCCTTTTAGTCTTTTCTTCAGGAGGTTAAATGCATGCTCAACTGGGTTAAGATTTGCTGAATGACTTGGTCAGTCCAGAACCTTCCATTTTGCCCCCCTGATGAAGTCCTTTGTTGAGGTGGCAGTGTGTTTTGGACCATTGTCTTGCTGCATTATAAAGTTCCTCTCAATTAGTTTGGAAGCATTTCTCCATAAACTGGCAGACAGTTTGTTCCTGTAGACTTCTGCATTCATTCTGCTGATACCATTATCAGTTACACCATCAAAAAAATATTGAGCCTGTTCCAGAAGCAGCCATGCAAGCTCAGGCCATTATACAACCTCCACCATGCTTCATAGATGAGGCTGTATGTTTAGGATCATGAACAGATCTTTTCTTTCTCCATACTTTGGTAGAGGCCTTTCCATCACTTTGGTAGAGGTTAATCTTTCTCTTAGCCATAAAACTTTGTTCCAGAACTGTTGTGGCCCATTTCTGTGTTTTCTTTTTTTTTTTGCAAATTGGTTTTTCAGCTTTTACTGCTGCTTGCAGGATGGCCTCAATATTGTTGTTCTCTAAGTCTCCTTCAGACAGCAGACTGCAATATTTCCACCCCTGCTCTTTAGAGGTTGTTCATGGTGTTACAGACTGTTGTTTGGGGGTTGTCTGTTATCCTTGTTGTTTTCCTTGGACAACCAATTCAGTGCCTGTTGCTCAGCACACCAGTGAATTCCTTCTTTTTCAGGACGTTCCAAACTGTGGTACTGATTTTAAATACCTCTGATGGACTTTCCCCCTTTCCTCAGCTTCACAATGGCATGCTTTTCTCCCGTTTTATATAACAATACTGGGTAAACAAGAATTGCCTGCCGCTTGTGAAATTCCAATACTTTTGGTCACTTAAAAAACTGTGTGATTTGATACAAAATCTTTCATGTTTTATGTTGTTTAACATATCTAGCTGTAATTACCAGGGAATAAAAGCTGAAACTCTGATCTCTCTTCTCATATTCATCTTTTGCTCTCACACACAAATGTATTCAGTGCACAGCAAAAACTAATTAATTAGTTTTGCTGTTCCAGTATTTTTGGAAGGGACTGGATTGCAGTGTAAATATTTGCTATGTAAGGAGTGGTAATAAAATACTTATTTGCTTATTTGGAACAAGAGAAGATGAACCTGTTATCCTCTTGTTATTTGTGATCTGAAGCAGCACCAAAATTCATTTAATAGCAGTTCGGGGAGGACATTTATGCCACATTTAACCTTAATTTTTGAAAAACACAGAGTACATTTGGGTTTTGTTGTGACTCTGATGAAATGATGCTCTGATACAATCTGAGCAAATATCATACAGACAGTCCCAGAGATTACAACCTCCAGCAAAGCCTGACATTCATGCAATTTGAAGTAATGAGCACAGTATGAACAAAGAAAACAATTTTTGCTAATGAAGGAGTCGTGGGGAGATGAGCTGCAGAACAGTAGGACCACTGCTGCCTTACTTATAAAACATGCTAATAGGTAGGACAGACTGAAGTCATTAGCAGCTGGACAGAAGAGTGACCCGCTGTTGTGAAGCTCTATAAACATGGTGTGGTGGAAACAAAGAGCCATGTCAAAATTTTCCCTAAAAATAAATACTAAAGTGGCAAATGTTTTTATTTAAAGGCTCTTGAACCAAATGAAAATTACAAATGTGATAAGACAAAGCTTTAAAGGAGTTATGTAAGCTAGTCGTAGTTTAGGGAGTGACCAGAGCAAGCATCAGGTTTACTGGTCCTACAAATAAGTGCTTACTGCTATCAAATAAAGCATCCATCTGGTTTTTGTCTTGCTGGTTATGGGCTTTTGTGAAATTCCACTCAGTTCTAGTTCCCATAGTAACCCACCAACTAAGGCGTCAAACACTTACTGGGGGGAAAAAACTACAAGATTCAGTATGATTTGGCTCTAATTAAGCCCCCACCCACATGCAGAGCAAGTAAACAGGGTGAAAATCTCACATAGGCTTTTCTGCCCTGATGTCAAAAAAAGAAAAAAAAAATCATCTGTGACTTTGTACAGCACTTATTGAGATCAAATCAACTGCCGGGTGTCTTATAGTCGTTTCCCCACATTTGTTGTGTTGTGTTGTCAGTGTGTATACAGCTTATTGTGAAGTCTATTTAAAATCATTACCTGACCGAACAATAATGATGTTTGTGTACCATAATGTACAGACTGTGACTCCTGGAAAACGTGTCTTTGTGTCTTGTGAGGGATTCAATGTGAATGAATGAGGAAGCGATGCGATTAAATAGGGCATCTTTGTATGTGTGTGTGTGAGTGAATGTGTGAGTGAATGTGTGTGTGTGTGTGTGTGTGTGTGTGTGTGTGTGTGTGTGTGTGTGTGTGTGTGCGTGTGTGCGTGTGTGTGTGTTTGTACACACACACTCACAGGCTGCATTTGCACAGCACCAGACTAATGGGATTTTTAAGTCATTGTGGTACATTAAAAACAAGAGACCACACTGTTTCTATGCTTTTTGTCTTCACGTGTGCTACAGGGGCTTAAAGTCAGTTTACAGTCAGGTTCATAAGTTTTGTAAATTTTTTCCTCTGTACACCATCACATTGGATTTCAAATCAAACAGTGAAAATGTGCAGACTTTCAGCTTTAAATCAAGGGGTTTAACAAATCAATTGCAATAGTTGTTTAGGAATTATACTTTTATCCATAGTCTCCAATTTTCAGAGGCTCAAAAGTAATGGGACAAATTAACATAAAGTCAGTGACCATCACCAAATGCTTTCCTCCCTTGAGATGCTCTGCCAGTCTTTTACTGCAGCTGCCTTCAGTTGCTGCTTGCTTGTGGGTCTCTGCCTTCAGTTTTGACTTTAGTAACTGAAAAGCTGCTAGTCCTGTGAATTCATCCTGCTGCTTCTAGCCGCAGTCACATCATCAGTAAACACTAGTGATCCGATTCCACTGGCAGTCACTCATGCCCATGCCATAACGCTGCCTCCACCATATTTGACAGATGATGTGGTATGTTTCATGAGTTGTTTCTTTCCTTCTCCATACTTTTATCTTTTTATCATTTTAGTTCAAGTTCATCTTGGTTTCATCTGTCCAATGAATTTTCCCACCATGTTTGACCTTCTTGTTATTTAGTATAATCAGTAGTTCTCACCTTGTTGTAAACCCTCTGTATTTACACTCATGAAGTCATGTCCTGATTGTAGACTTTGACAGTGATACACCTACCTCTGGCCAGTCCATTCCTTCTTTTAAAGAATGTTCCAGATTGTTGTTTTGGCCACTCCTAAAAATTTTTTTGCTCTCTCTCTGGTAATTTTGAGTTTTCAGGCAAATAATGGCCTGCTTCTCCTTGGACCTAATATTGAGCGTTTCAGTGAAATGCTACCAAATACAAGTTCAACGTTTAGAATCAAAGTCAGATCTTTTATCTGCTTAGTTTGTCATGAAATAATGAGGGACTAGGTCTCATCTGGCCTTAAAACCGCTTCCCAGTTAATTGTCGTAATACTTTTGCACCTCTGAAAATGGGGATAAATGTATAAAAATGGATGTAATTCCTTAAAAGTGAATGCAATTCTTTTTTGTTAAAGCCTTAGAATTAAAGCTGAAATTTTGCAGTGCAATCACATCTTGACTGTTTGATTCAATGTGGTGGTGTACGGAGGCAAAATTTAAATTTGAAAAAATAATTATTTGAAAATGTATGGACCTAACTGTATTATGGTCTGTGTAAATCCAGCACATTAAACATGAGGTTTTAAGTTTTGGATCATTTGACCATCACTGAATGTGTATGGAAGACAATGCGGATGTGAAAAGTAATTTTCACTTTGACAAAAACAAAAAAGAAAAAAAAAGGAAACTCAAGTGCCTCTATTTGTGTCCGGTGGGAATTGCTCTATTTATTTAAAAAACAAAGAATGAATCTAAATGATTTTCCATACCATATTGGTATAAATATGAGATTGTTTTTCGTAAAATCAAATGTTTCCATAAGCTTTTTACTGGCGTTTATGACGACACCAGGGTTTGGCTTTAAAAAAAAAAGACAAACATGCGATAATGTGTCAAATTAGCATCAGTTGCTGTGTTTTCTCTTTTTGATGGTTTGAGCAAGTATAGGTTTGTCTGAAATGCCTGAAAATTTTAAATCATCGCATGCAATAAATGATAGCCTCAGACCAAGAACTACTTGTGTCCATTTTAACAAAGAAAAAAGAGTCTATTTGTTGTCATGTAAAGTGTTAAAGCTTGACATCACCTGAAAATACACAGCCACTTTAAATGCACACTACATCTTACAGTCTGAAGGACTTAACGTGCGAGAACATAAAACTTTAAAGAAATAGCTGGACATTTTGGGAATTGTGTAAATTCTGCATCCTTCCTTCTGAACATAAAAAAAATCTTTGCAGTGCAAAAATAGTTTGTACATGAAACATAAAGCTAGAGCCAGCAGCTAGCAGGCCTAGCTTAACATAAAGACTAAAAATGGAAAATGGGATAGTCAAGTTTATAGGATATAAACAAAAGATGAATATAGCCACCCAACAGTCACCCACTGGTTTGAAGACTACCATTTTGAAGCTTTAAAACTTGTTTTGTTTGTAAACCAGATGTGACTATACATGGACAAGAGGGTAGAGCTGAGAAGCTGTCAGATAATGCAAGCACTTGCGATATAACTTTTTTTAGCAAGCTACAGTTCACTGGTTCTAAATAAGATACTAACATTGGCTAAAAACAAGCTTAAAATAAATGTACCTTCAGTTGCTTCCTTGTATTTTCCCCCAAGGGGAAGCTACAGCATATTAACCCATATCAGTAATTAGACAGAGGTTTTAGATAGGATGCCCTTCCTGATGCAACCCTCCACAAAGAGAGGGATTTTTGTCCCCACCTGGAAACAAACCAAGGACCTTTCACTTGGAAGGCAAATATATAAACCGCTACACAACAGGGATACAACAATGTACTAACCAGAAAAACCAAACACTAATACAGTGCTGAAGAAAAAAGTGGCCCTGCCCATATGCACAACTTTAAGCTTAAATACAATAATAGAGAGTCAGGTTGAATAAAAATGGCAGGCAGAAGGACCCATGAGCTAATGCCATGGCCAGCACTTCGTCCTTCCCTCTATAATTCACAAGAATGGTAAAAAAAAATAAATCAAACTTGCACCCAATATCACCTAATGAGTCTTGTGGCGATTGCCAAATTTTCACATTGTCGCTCTCCACATCTCGCCGCCAGTCAACAAGTCAGATTATTCTGTTTTGCCCCTCTTGTTAATGTCTTTTAATGGGGCCTATCCCTCAGTGTAAAAGTGATGCTGGTGAGGAAGCAGACAGAAAATTAAGTCCTCCTATGGCAATCTCTGGCATAGTTTATATCTCCAGCTGAGCAACCTAACTCAACTTTTAGCCTGCAAGTGAATTTACTTTAAACAGAGGATAAACTATGCCGAAGATTGGCCGAGATGCGAGATTTGTGGAGGACTTAATTTTCTTCTTGTTTCCTCGCCAGCATCACTTTTACACTGAGGGCTAGGCCCCATGAAAAGACAACTGAGCTGAGCTGAGCATTAACTAGAGCAGCAAAGCTGAATAATCTGACTTGTTGACTAGTGGCAGGGCATGGAGGTAAGCATAATGGAAAAACACAGAGAATCACATTAGGAAAAATATATATAACTATATTAATAAACAAAATATGAATTTGGCAAACACCATAGTCTTTACCCAAAGTGTGCTCAAGGTCAATGCAAAGACCATATTTGTCATTTCACGGGTGCTTTTTCATTTTCTCAAGAATTGCTAGTCCTAGAGTATCAGAAAGAATTTTGCGAAACTTGGACACAATAATTATCTAATAGGTCTTCATCAAAATTGTGCTCCTGATGCCATCATTTGGTTTATTTGTAAACTAGGCAAGGGCCAGTAAAGAACTAGGACTGTTGTCCTGGATATGACTATTTGTGAGTCTCCTTGACTTCTCAGTGGATTTTAATTCTCATTAGTTTTTGCAATACAGCCGACCACTAATACAGCTTTACCATGTAGGCACGGGAGCAGCAAACATTAAGTCTATTTCCCAAAATGTCAAACTATTCCTTTAAAATGGACTCATGGTTCTTCATCTGAAAGCCTACAAATGTTTACTAATCACCATTTGGGACAGCTGTCCAAGCGCCACTTCCTGTTGCTTAACAATAATGCCTTTTACAGTTTTTTTCAATTATTATTTATTTGAGGTCATGAAGCCAAATTAAGAGTGTCCCAATGAGCCACTGAACATCCACAACAACCCGTAAACACAAACCACAAACTGTTTCTCTTTGACCTCAGTCGTTTCAAGTCAATAGGTGGTCCACAGTGTTGCTCAGTCCAATTCAATGATGTTTGGTGTTGTTTTGTTTTTATAGTGAACCTGTGATGTTACTATATGGTTATTGTTAATTTCACTTAATGGTCCCTAATTTTTATTGTATGCAGCAGTACAATATACAATAATATGCTGTAAAAAGTCAAACACATTGCATTTGTGACATGGGAAACATCAGTTTCATCCCACTATGCTACATGTCACATGCATAGACGGCTATGGTAAATGTTAAATTCATGCAACAGTTTATTTATATGCAATGTCAATATGTGGGTATATTCTGAAACATTTCGAAGACAGACTTTTCTCAGCATGGCCTTTTATTCTGCTGGCATCTTATTAAATATCCCATTAGCTCCTGTTGCATTATCACAGTTGTCAACTTGTTTATCGAAGGCAGAAACATCACCACTGCTGTTGTGATTACAATAGAGCTAAACACACTGATTTATTTTTTGACAACAGATGGCAGCAAGCCGATAATACACTGATAATCTCTCCAGTAGTGACGAGTGTCTCTAATATTTGTTTGCATTTCACAAAATCACAGATTCTCCTCGATTTGCCAAAACTGTCTCATACAGTAAATGAACTAGTAGGATTTAAAAGGATAATGAAGGGTTTGGGGTTTTTTTTTCTCTTCTCAAATTCCTGTAATCTACCAGAGAGGCGCTTTTTTTCTTTTGTTTTCTACATTCAGTCATCCTCAGTACTGTCAGAGTCATGCAGCAGTGTTAGAAACATGTATTATCCAATAAATAACATGTTGAGGCCACTGAAAGGGGACGTTAATATGCACTCACTACTACTGTCCACTTCTAGAAAAGCTAGAAATGTTAAATAGGTAGCAGAAGATAACCAACAAGACTCTCTCAAATTGTTTCTTAGTAAAAGTCAATGTGTTTTATTATGCAGGAAAATAAAAAGTTAAAGAAATAACTTTCTGGAAATGTACTTCATTACCTTGCGAGGAGATGCATACATTAGTACCACTTTCATGTCAGGAAGCGATTAGCCTAGCTTAGCATTAAGTGAGAAAACTGCAAAACTGCTGCCTCTGCTTTAGTCCAAAGACCAAAACTTGCACCTCTACAACTGATAACCCTCTGGAGTGGACGGACACGTGACCAAACTCTTGCTTTTATATACTTCAGTCATGTGATTTGGACACAGGTGGGCAAGGGATGCACCTTGATCGAATCACATGACGGACACACGGGCAGGGGCTGCAAGAGTCCGGTCACATGATGCAGACTCGCTGGCACGTCCGTCCACTCCAGAGGGTTAACATTTTGTCAGGTGTTCTAATTTGTACAACTTATTTACTGCATCACCAAAGTATTGGGCCACACCTTCAGGAGCTTTAATGATGTCCCATTCTAAAAACATAGGCATTGATATGGAGTTGGTTCCCATACATTGATGACATTTCATTTCTGAAATTTCCCCACTGCGGGACTATTAAAGGAATATCATCTCATAACAGGTACCTCTCTTCTGGGAAGGCTTTCTAAAAGATTTTGAAGTGTCTGTGGGAATTTTTGCCTATTCATACAAAGAGCATTTTTAAGGTCAGACACTGCTGTTGGACAAGAGGACCCAATGCACAATCTCCATTCTAGTTCATCCAACCATGCCTTTCTGGATGTTGCTTTGTGCACTGTTTGGGCACAGCTAAGCTGGGACAGTAAAGGTCCTTCACCAAATTTTCCCACGAAGTTGCCAGCATAGAATTGTCCAAAATGTCTTGAAAATCTGAAACATTAAAATTTCCTTTTACTGGAACTAAGAGGCCCAGAAAAACAACCCCATAGCATTATCCCTCCTCCATCAAACTTTACAGTTGGTACAATGCAGTCAGATAAGTAATTTTATCTTGGCATTCAGCAAATCAATACTTATCAATCAGACTTCCTGATAGAAAAGCATGATTAGTCACTCCTCAGAACATGTTTCTACTGCTCCAGAGTCCAGTGGTGGCATGCTTACATCCAATACCTGCTATTGTGCTTGGTGATGTAAGGCTTGCCTGCAGCTGCTCAGCCATAGAAACCCATGCCTCGAAGCTCCTGAAGCACAGTTTTTGTGTTGATGTTAATGCCAGAGGAGGTATGGAACTGTTAGAACTAAGTTCTTTGTCTGGAGGATCAGGCCAAAATATTTCACCCATAATTGCTATAAAAGACAAACTACTTTTCTCATTTTCAGAAGTTTTATTGGACATTCAACTTTACTCATTGGCCAGATGAGGATCCACTCTGTTTGGTCAAAGAGACCTCCCAGAAATGGATGCCAAACGCATTGTGTAGACATTTTATAGTTTCACATACATTTACATGTTCAGTATTTGATTAGTCTAAACCTGAGGAGAAGTTATGGTTTAAACTTAGACCTCCCTTTTTAATTGGAGGAGAAGCTGGTCCCGGTCTCTGGGTCAGATTGCTTGATGTTTCGATCCAGTCATCAATGACGACACCCTATTTGAAAACTCTATTCGTTGTTCTGAATTTGCTCTAAACCCACCTCTCTGAGTACTTTTCCAAAATGGGTCTACCTCTGACACACACACAGTAACCCCCCACAATGGAATGTGACTTAGTGTGTGAAAGTGTCATATATATATATGTGACCAACTATAAAAATAACTGCTTGTATAATAATTAAGCACCAATCATTCACATTATAGTCAAATAAATCCTAACAGAACTCTGCAGTTATTGAGTCAGGAGAGTGTTGGTGACTTTTACATGCTATGCATCTCAGCACTCTGTAACTTTATGTCATCTGACACTTTGTGGCTGAGTTTTTGTGGTTCCTAAACTCTTCCACTTCACAATAATACCACTTATAGTTGATCATCGAATATACAGAAGGAACTGACCTGTTGCAGTAGTGGGATCTTATTACAGTACTAGTCTTGAGTTCAGTGAGCTCTTTAAATGAACCATACTTTCACAAATGTTTGCAAAGGCAGACTGCATGGCTAGGTGTTTGATTTTATACACCTGTGGCAAAGGGACTGAACAAACTCCTGAATTCATTGACGAGTAGGTGCATCCCAATAGTTTTGTCCATATAGTCTAAATCAAAGTGGTCTTGTACCAGAGCACAGTCTGGCCATATTTCAACTTCAGTTGATATCTCTACAACACAATACTTTTGGACATAATGTCATAGCTATTTCGTTTACTGTTTTGATAGTTTTAGTTCATTTTTAGAAGGTTTTAAAAGTACTTCTTTTTTAACAAAAAGTACTTTTAACCTCACTTTTAGACTTTTGTTAAGCTTAGCTAAGCTAATGACCTTATAATTCTAGGTATATATTTAACACCACGGCATGAAAGTGGTATTTTTTTGAAAAGAAAACAAATAAGAACATTTCCTATAATGCCCAAATACTCCTGTAAAATGACACTTTGTGTTGCACTTATTATAAACTTCACAAGCAAAGTTAATGTAGTAAAAAACCAACAAAATTATGCATTAAAAATTAGAAAACGTGTGCTTTATTTTACAATAAACTAGGGGGGAGCAGGATCGTATTTCCAAATAGTCAGTAATATTCCTTCTGAAATCATGTTAACTTCTACCATGAAGCCTTCACTGCCTTGTGTGTAGCATTTCTGTGATTGCTATTTTGCTTCCCTTCCTGGAACATAACAGTGTTAAATCATGTGGGAAATCAAAACGGTCCAAGTGTAACCGACCCATTTAACAGGAAGTTTCTTTAAGGTTTTCAGTCATTCTGTTCCCTGCAGTGAAAAACTGTTGGTTGAACGAGCTTGTTTCTGCTCTACAACTCTTAATAATGTCCAAATTAATCTTGAGAAGGGCAGCAGTTCTTTAGCATCAAACTATAATAATGAAATTGCTCAAGATTCATCGGTGAAATTAAGAACAAAACTGGGACCGTTATAGCTCGTCTAGCCTTCCTCCTTTTCAGCTTTATTATGGTGGAGGAAGAGCGACATCTGATTTCCCACCGCATGAATGCAGTGCTCACTCTGTGTGGAAGTGTTAAAATGCTACATTCTAACACTAAAGTGTTAGGTAACCAAATAAGGATTGTGTATTTGAAGCCTGACACTGGTGGTACCGCAGCAACACAGTGCCTCTGATCCAGCCTGACTAATCCGTGTGTGAATCTGATGTACATCACCGGCTAAACGAAACATTGTAATGAAACTCGAGAACACACTTCTGTCCAACATGGGTTGCATTGTATTTTTAAATGTGTTGCACAGTTTATCTTCTGTTACTATCAGTGCTATCTTTTGGCCTTTTCTATGGTTCTTTTTATAATGAAGTTGTTCTATGTGATGATCAAAAGTTGTGATGCAGTTCCATTGTTTTTAAATATTTAATGTCTCTAAAATATGGATTAAAATCTGTTTGAAGCAGCGATCCTGCTGTACTCACTGCCTTATTTCTTCTGTTTAGTTATTTTCATTGCACTCAGGATGAGGGCTTTGACATTGAAAGTAAAGGCAAAAACAGAAGACTTATCCAAAGCTTCCAGCAGGGGTGATTTTTAAAATCACCAAATTTTACACTCGAGATTCTTTCATAAATAAGGCCTGAGTCTTTGAGTGGCCCTGATGTACATTATAAGAGCCAAGCTAGTCTTCTTATTAGCACTAATGAACTCTTATTTCTACATCATAGCAACTATTAGCCTACTTCACCATGCATGATTAATTCATTGAATGTAGCCATGCATTAGAATTCAGGAGGGAAGAAGTAGGCTGTGTGTGACGGTGGAAAAGAGAGACGGACTTCAGAGAGTGGCAGAGAAAAAAGAGGGACGAAGGGCAATGAGTCTTGTATTAAAGGCAAAGCGAAAGTGTATTTTCTCTGAGATGTAAATCCCATCTAATTCAGTGTTTCCATAAATGAATAAGGAGGTGGAAAGCCTATATTCAGACTGCACTCTGTGCACATGTGTGTCCTTGGTGCAGCGACGGTGCACCGACAGCTTAGATTTATAGGCTTAATTGCCATAGGTAACCATGCAGTCAAATGAGCTCTCAGATATAGTTTAGCTTAGAAACAGACACCCACAGCCAAAAACTATCCATTAGCTAGAACTGGAAAAAAATCTGATCTGGATAGGTTACAAAAAAAAGTATCTTTAATATGCACTATATGGACAAAAGTATTGAGCGACCTAAACAGTACACCTGTGTAGGAATTAATATGGTGTTGACCCCCTCTCTGCAGATTTAATAGCTTCCACTCTTCTAGGAAGGCTTTCTAAAAGACTTTGCGGTGTGTCTGTGGGATTTTTTGCCCATTCATCCAGAAGAGCATTTCTGAGGTCAGACACTGATGTTGGAAGAGAGGGAGTGGCTTACCGTCTCCGTTCTGGTTCATCCCACAGCTGTTGGATGGGATTGAGGTCAGGGCCCTTTGCAGATCAGTCAAGTTCTTCCTCACTAGACTCATCCAACCATGCCCTTATGAGTCACAGGCATGATGGAACAGAAAAGGGATTTCCCCAAACTGTTTCCACAAAGTTGAACAGAATTGTCCAAAATGCTTTGGTAAGCTAAAGCATTAAGATTTCCCCTCACTGGAACTAAGAGGTCCAGGCCAACCCCAGAAAAATAACACTTACTAAGCCTTATCCTTCCCCCACCAAACTTTACAGTTGGATGCCAGGCTGTCAGACTGCCAGATAGAGAAGCGTGATTCGTCACTCCACAGAAAATGTATCCACCGCTCCAGAGCCCAGCGCAGTTTTACACCACTCCATCTGACCTTTGGTATTGTGTTTGGTAAAGGTAGCATACAGCTTATTGCCATGGAAACCCATGCCATGAAGCTCCCAGTTCAGTTTTTGTGCTGATGTTAATTCCAGAGGAGGTTTTAAACTCTGCAGTTATTGAGTTAGGAGAGCATTGGCAACTTCAATGCACTATGTGGCTCAGCAATTGGTAACCACCTTTCTGTAACTTTTCTGTGGTCTGCCACTTCGTGGCTGAGTTGCTCTGGTTCCTAAACTCTTTCGCTTTGCAATAACACCACTTACAGTTGAGCGTAGACTATCTAGGAGGGAAGGCATTTCTGTAATGGTAGCCTCCTATTACAGTACCATGCTCAAATTCAGTGAGCTCTTCAGAACTAAATTCAGTAATTAAGAGGTGTGGCCCAGTACTTTTTGTCCACATTGTGTATCATTACCTCATCAAGTTGAAGGCCTGATGAGCTATGGTGAGGCATCTGTCCATCTGTCCATCCACAATTCACAAGACCCGCTACTTCTCCTACAGTATTTGTCAGAAATTAATCAAACTTGCAAACACTTATCACCTAATAGCTTTTCACCTAAATGGTGCTCAAGGTCAAGGTCATATTTGTCATTTTACGGGCACCTTATCATATTCACAAGAAATGCTAGAGCAGTGGTCTGAATTACAAAGTAGATAAAATGAGTGTGTGCAACTCCATATTTACCAAAAACACACTGGATTTATTCTCTGTGACGTTTCAGAAGGGTGTTGAGGCAGCTGGTTAGAAACACAGTTAATGGAGCCTGAGCACTGGAACCCTGATGCACACTGCTGTTATCGACTTTTACATGTGGACTGGCGCTGTGATCAAGACAGCCGATGTGCAAGCTTTGCCCCCCTTTGTGAGCAGCCCCAAAGCACAGACGAGAGTTTTAGTTGAGGAAAGCTCATTATCCATTCCTATGTTATATTCTTACAGACTGTGTGAATAAAGGCTCCATGTCGGGCCTTTAAATCAAAGCATACTGGACTTGACTTTGAGAAGCAGAGAGATTTTAAATGTATATTCAAATGCAGGCTTTTTAAAAGAAAGTCTGGATTTAGACTTCTGAATTCAGTTCTTTTGGATAAGAACAAACACCACTAAGATGAGATGTGTACATATTTTTCTTTTTTTAAGAATTATTTTTGGGGATTTTAGCTTTTATTTGTCAAGACAGTGCAAGACAGACAGGAAAATAAAGAGAGAATGACATGTAGGAAATGGTCTGGGAAGGACTCAAACCCAGGTCCCCAAAGAAAGACTAAGTTTCATAGTATGGGTCACCAACACGAACAGGTGAGCTACGATTGTAGCCTCAGTTTCCTGTTCTTATCTGACAGGAGTGGCACCCAGTGTGGTCTTCTGCTGCAGAAGCCCATCTGCTTCAAGGTTTGACATGTTGTGCATTCAGAGATGCTCTTCTGCATATCATGGTTGTATCGAGCAATCATTTGAGTAACTGCTTTCTTCCCATCAGTTCAAAGCAGTTCACCCAGAAAATCGCCACTCACTGGACATTTTCTCCTTTTCATGACCATTCTCTGTGAACCCTAGAGATGGTTGTGTGGAAAAATCCCAGTAAATCAAGAGTTCCTGAAATAGTCAGACCAGCCCATCAGACACAATCAACTATGGCACGATCAAAGTCACTTAAATCACCTTTCTTCCCCATTTCGATGCTCAGTTTGAACTTCAGCAGGCTGTCTTGATTATCTCTACATGCTTAAATGCATTGAGTTGCTTCAATGTGATTGGCTGATTAGATATTTAATGAGCATTTGAACAGGTATACCTAATGAAGTGTCCAGTGAGTGCATGTGGATGGTTCTTAAGAATTATTTTCATTAGTTTTCCTAATAATCTAGTTACTATTAAGCCCTGCATATCAACAGTAACATAGGCTTTGTTCCCCTATAGGTATGGGTGTAAAACTCATTGTAACTCACTGTAACCCACATGCAGCCCATTTTGATCTGAGGGGAGCCAGACCAGCAAAACTATTAACTAATAACTAAAAGAGTCTCCATATTGTTTGCCTTTTTTCCCCCAACGTTAAGAAATTCGACTACACATTTAATCTCTGAGATGTCTTAAAAGAAAGAAGTGCAGTTTCAACAATGAAACTCAGTTTTTCTACATTATAAAGAAATACTGCTGGAGTAAATCAGAGAAACCTGTCAGCATGACTTCTTGGGTTAAACTTAAATTGTTTAATCATAGAAAATTTCCTACAAAAAACACAGTGGTTCGACTCTAATAGTAAACAGTGAAAAACAGGAACTTTTCTGCTATTTTATGGAATACTAAAAATTTACAAAAGAAAAAATCTCTCTTTAATTTGTTATTTTGGTGTACTATACCAGACCTTGGGTGATTTCATACTGCCACTACTTCTGCTTTGGAATTTTCACATTGTCCAAAGGCATCCAGCAGGCCGGACTGAACCCTTTGCCGGGCTAACTCTGTCCCCCAGGCAGCTGCTGAAGGCATTAAGCATTACGAAGCCAGTCTACGCCAAGAGACTACTGTCAAGAGAAAGAGAAGGAAAGACCGGGAAAGCTCCTCTACCCCACTAGCAGAAACTGCAAACTGTCCAATATGCAATAGGAAATGTAAATATTGGATTGGCCTTGTTAGTCACCTAAGAGCACACAAATAAGAGGACAGTCATACTCGCTTCGAGTGTTCGCAGATGATGTTTGACATGTTATTAGTCAATATTACTGATATTACAAGTTGGTGCCCTCCTCTACCAACTAGTAGGTTAGCTAATGGTGGTCACAGTGAACAAAATTAATCTCTTTGACTGTTGTCCTCCCAGTAGCCATTCTGAGTTCCTTGGATACGACCAATAGAGGCTTTTCTGTACCCACTCATAATCCATAAGCCACATTATCATCCAATATGAATTATATAATCAATGATCCATAGAAAGTAACACAAATTAGAACCTCTAGCAGTGGTATTTCTGAGTTCATATAAAATCTCTGGTCAAGCTGGTGGTAACGATAAACAGGGGTTTTCAAACTTTATGTGAAGGTAGGCGACCTCTATTCATATCTATACAAAAAAAGCCTCCATGTCATCTGACACATTATCAGTTTTTCTTTTGATTTTACAGGAGTGTTGCTATTCCATTAGCACATGCCTTTTTTCCATCGTGATAACAGACACTTTAATTCAATCCTGCAAACTACCTTGCTGCCTTTGGTTCAGATCTGGCAATAGCTTCTCTTGGTTTCAATGGTTATCCTTGGTACAGCTGAAGATCATAAGACAGGTAGCTTTCCCCATACGGTCTACTAAAACTAGTGAGTACTTATCCAGTACATGAACAAATAAGTAAGTTTTGTGAAGCTATGTAATGGAATAACAGAAATAATGCACAGCTTGGGGGGGGTCACAATGGCTTACCTGACTGAGAAGGCATCTCATGTACCAGAGGTACCAAGTCCATCCCTTCCCTTACACCTTCCCCACAGTCCTGTTCATTAAAAAAGGCAAGAATAAATCTTTAAAAAAAAAATGTTGGACCTTTGTGAAAATGTGTATTTCAATCTTCTTCTTACACCAACAAAGCAGTTCTGTCGCCTAATCACACTGTTTTTATTTTACTGATTATAATCTAGAAATCAGCCAGTATGCCTTTACCTTAAATTTGACCCTGTGTGACCTTGACCGTTGACCCCACCATTTTGTAAATGTTATCAGATCTTCTACCCATCATATGTATTAACCACACAAAGTTTGGGAGGGATCCAGCAAACAAGTCAGCTCCCATAAGGATAACATGTTTTGCAACAGATGGGCTGATGGATGGATGGATGGACGGACAGATGGACCAACCTGCAAACATAACGCCATAATGTACTTTTTCCTCGCAATACCATAAAATCACAGACTCCTGCAAGTTTACTGAAGCAGATATGAAATCATTGCTTTTTCCAAGATTTACCAATGTTATTTTCCAAACAGCCTGTCATTGCTATAATTGATCTTTCACCAAAAAAAGTATTTTACCTCCTTTTCAAAACCCCAGATCTCCCTCACCAACAACCAGCAAAGAGTTGATTACAGCCATTCAATTTCATTACAAGAACCCCACTCAGAAATCCATTCCCTCTGCCTCGACGTGCAGAGTGGCAGTTTTAATAGACTGCTCCTCCCCCTCATTCTTTGCCGAGTGATTTTGTTAAAACTGAGAGTTTTTCTATTTAGCTCTGTGGTTCACAGCTCCAGAGGCGCTAACGAGGTAAGAGCTCGTCGGCTCTAATTGAATGACTCCTGATTAAACTAGTTTCACACTGACAGGCAACATATTGCATCTTGTCCAACTTCTAATCGGCTGCTTCATTGAGGCTCCACGTGCTCTGGAGATGCAGATGTCTAGATTCAGGGTCAGGAAAGACAGTGGAGCAGGGAAGCAAAGTAATGCATGAAGACAATTTTTAAAATGGGAATATTTTAGAGGATGCCTAATAAAAGTGTTATATTGTATTTTAATATACTGAACTTTCAATGTGTTCCTCTAGCTGAATAAGTGATATATCAAGTAAGAATTTTACTTTACTAAACTCACTGTACACTAGCTACAAAACTTTGTGACTCTGAAAGGAACAGTAAAGCATTTTGGGAAATGCTATGTCTTAAGGTTTGGTTGAAAGATCAGTAACAATCTCAAGTCAGTGTGTTAAAAGATAAAGAAAGTAAGCCAGATCTGACAACCCTCCACGCACTGTTCTAAGAGCCTCCCGCCAAAAACATTCAGGCCCCACTTTCCATGCTAAAAGTCCTCTGGTAAACCCATTTTCCTCATCCAATCTGGTCTGGAAAGACCAGTAAAGGAGATTTTCTAAAGCCTGAAATCAGAACATAGTACGTGAAGTAGTACAGTTCCCTCTCAGACCACTTGAATTATAATTTGCTGAAAGGTTTTGGATTTGGATTGTCTAATGATGTCTAAAACATGTTGTCTATTCCAGCTTTGGAAACTGTCTGGCTTCAGGGTTTATTTTGAGCAGAATTATCAGCTCGCAGTTTTGGCTTCATAATTTATACATTAACATGATATGGAACCACTTCTCGATCATTTGTTGTTAAGATATGTGGCGTCTGCAACAAACTGTGAGATTTGGCAAGCATGTTAGAAGTGTTACCCAATCAGCAGTGATGTCTTTATAGTGAAATGCTTAGAACTCAGCCAGTATTCCTCCACCTTATATCTGACTCCTTTGACCCCATGACCTCATAAGTGTTATCAGATCTTCTGCCCATCATAGGTATTAATGGCAAAAAGTCTGGCAAAGATCCAGCAAACAAGTCAGCTCCCACAGCAGTAACAAGATTTATAACAGATGGGCTGATGGACAGACAGACGGACGAATGGACAACTCAAAAACATAGACAGTGGAGACAGATTGGTTCAAGGCTTAACTAAAGAAGTGTCGAATTCACCAGCCTTTTTTTGTCAGTGCTTAATGCTCTGAACTTTCAGGGCTGAAAAATAAAGCCACTTGAGGCTGGCTCCAAGATCCTTACAGACTTCCATATTTAAGTGCCAACTAAACAGCATGTTCAAAACTTGGTCTCTATTGTTTTTCAAAGGATGATTTAAAAAAAACACAAAAAACAGTCCAGCCACAGGTGGCCACAAGCTCAGTGTTGGTACCAAACCCGCATAAATGGGGAGGCTTGCATAAAGATCTAATATCTAGCATTGCACCTCCTGTATAAGATATAGTCCACCTGTGTGCACCTTCCTCTACTCTTGTAGGTCACTCTGTGTTCCTCACTCTTCTTGAAATACGTGTTCACTACAGTCATTTCCATCTTTTTTGCAAAATCCACTACCATCTGTCCCTCCACATTCCTCTCCTTAACACCATACCTACCCAACACCTCCCCATCCCCTCTGTTTCCTTCACGTACATGCTCACTGAAGTCTGCTCCAATCACCACTCTCTCTCTCCGTTGGGAATACTCTCTACCACTTCATCCAACTTACTCCACAATTCCTCTTTCTCTTCTAACTTGCATCCAACTTGTGAGGCATATGCACTAACAACATTCAGCATCACACCTTCGGTTTCCAGCTTCAAAGTCATCATTCTGTCTGACATCGTCAGCGTAAAGACTAATCTTATGATCTATATTTTGAGTCACCATTCTGATAAACGTAGGTGCTAGTATGGGCCAGAATTCTTTCTAAAACTCTGCTGGAAAACCATCTGGACCTGGGCTTTATTACTCGAAAGATGTTGCAGGGCTTCGTGGAGTTCAG
>VUQH01008950.1:5722-27393 GCA_015106775.1 Etroplus canarensis
ACACACACACACACACACACACACACACACACACACACACACACACATCTTTATCAGTCTAAAATCAGCAGCAGTAATTAAACATTTTCAGAGCACTTCATGACAAATATGAGCCTTATTTTAGTATAGGCTAGGGTGAATTACCATTTTTGTTGATGTATACTTTGTAAGCCATTGGTTTTTTTTACTATGACAAATCCTACCATCAGACACCATGTTTGGATTTTTCATGTTTGTGATATGGCCACCGTAAACAGGATGTGACTTATCCTAACTCCACTCCTCCAGGCTGTGATGCTTAGTCTGCTGTAAAACCAGTCAGTGTGACATTCAAGGGATTCGTGTTCAAACACAGAAACTCCTACCATTGGCTAAATGGCTGTTCCCTCCACTCTGAATGATGTCGCTTAGTGAGCGTTTCATGCGTTCGTAGCAGGCAAAGTAGAGTGCATGGGCGGGCCCTGCTCCCATCATAGTGACGTTGAGGCCCCTCAGCGGTCTGAAGATCCCCTCTGTCCGGATGATTCGTTTCAGAGCCTCATACACACTTCTGTACTGTGCATTCGGGTCTGGCTGTAGGCTCTGCATCCTTGTCTGAAAAAAATAAAGACACATCTTAACCACAACCTGCTTATTCCAGTTTCATTATATTTGAAAATAGTAACAGCAGCCATGTCAGGTTTCAGCATTAATGCATGAGTGTGGCTTTAAAAGGGGCACCTGATGTAGATTAAATCATCATTTGATCTATTGTTGCCTTTAATGTGGCCATATTTTTCTGACAGTAAGTGCTCTTGGCAGCATCAAGGTTCTGTCTGAGTGATGTGTGCCTTTCCCAGGCTGGTGTAGAAGGCTGTGGCAGCTCTTTGTTTTACTCTGTCATGCCAAGTTTTCTGGACAACACAAAGCATGTTTTTATTTGCAGGGAGATCTGGCACTGGCTCAAGAGATAGGCCAATTCTAGCCTCCTCAGCATGTTCCTGTGAGTTTCCTTCCTTTAGGTTGACAATAAAATATCAATTACATTTCCGCTGGATACAGATTTGGGAACTTTGGGCACACAAAACTTGGCAGCACTGTTTATGTTTAAGCTTGTGTAACAGCATTTATGCACTAGAAGTTACACTCTTCTGTTTAAGACAGAGACATCAATATGAATAGTGTATTCAAACCCCATCAGGTGAAGAACAGAGAGGTCTTTGATAAAACTGGCATAAAAAGACAGTATCAGTTTCCTCTGGAGATACTTAGAAGATTAAATTACGCTGGGGACAAAAAAACTACATTCAACAACTGTAACTTTCTGACTACCTAATGATAAAAGACTTCTCCAGGGCAACACATTATTTTTTTTCCTTCTACTCTAACCAAATCCAAGAGACAAGTTCTGGAAATGAACCGGCTATGGTTAAGCAACCAAAAACTGATTCATGTTGGGAAACATTACAAAGACGGGATTTGAAACCAGAATGTGAAGTTCAAAAATGACCACAGTGACCCTTGAATACAAGCTCTATTTATAACCTTGAAATGAACACTGGGGAATAACATTATTTAATTTTCATTTAAATAGTAATATTGCATCACTGCTCAATGCTGTTATAATAAGAAACTCATGAAGCATGGATGTGTAAGATTCATGCTAGCTGTGAACCCAAAAAGACTAAAGGAAACTATTACATGTAGGAAAAAAACCCAGTACTTCAGAATTAGGTTCAGACTAAACATGCAGATTAGATTATAACAGGGTTTGAGTAATTGTTTTTAAAAAGTTGGGGTTCTTTGTACAAAATTTATTCAAAACTCAAAAACACTGCCACAGTCAGCTGAGGTAACAAAAGGAAACAAGAAACATACTGGTGCAACCCTTCAGACATGCTGAAAAGAAAACATCCCCATCTACTGCTTACATTGTGTCCTATCTTTTCGTTTGGCTTTGTCTGTTCTGATTCTCTGGCCGTTTACTAATCAACACTAGCGATGAGCAACTGCACACACACACCCTTTGCTGCATAAGCCTGATCCCAAATGTGTGCAGCAAAGATAAGAAGCCCCTCCTAACATTAACAGAGGCCACTCCCTGATTCCCTGATGTCTCAATTTTTTCTGGGAGACTTAAATTCAAGATAATCACACCAAGTCGGACATTCTGCTAAATTCATTTCAAAACCAATGTGACACTAGTTCGTTACTCTAAATACAGCTTCCTAACTTAGGATCTTTAACTGTGCTTCACTCCGACTCTGTTATCTTAGATGCATTGTTTTCGCTATAAAGTGCAAATGTAAAGAGGAACCATGACTTATTGTTTGAAATTTCAAAACTGTGTAAACTCCAGAATGACCGGCTGCATCCACAGCTGAACGGTGCTTGTGAAAACTTTGAAACTTCAAGAGGAAATCGCAACAAGGGTTTTGTAATTAAGGGCCCATTGGTCAGTGTTGAAATATGTCAAGACTATTACACGAAAGCAAAGAGGATGTAATGACTTTTTTTGGATTATGCTAATGAAGTAGACTGTGTGTGGTCAAAATTACTGTTTGGAGACTGCAGCACGACAAAACATCAAAAGAATGTAACATTGTTAGAAAACAATAGCTGAGCAGGATTAAGAGAGAAGTGAAAGGAACAAAGTTCACACTTAAACCTCACAGTTTACTGTTTACTATGTGGATACGAGCCAATTCTTAGCAAAACATTCAATTAATAAACACTCACTTTTACCTTCAAGGTGGTGTTAGTGGGAAAAAATGCCTTTCCTCTATTTTTAAATGTGTGTGGGCACCGTCTAAAATCACAATCATTACACGTGTGCCTTGATGACTTTCATTCCGCTTGAATGAAACAAACAAAATTCTTCTACATCGTTGCTCCAAAGAATCAATTCAAATATTAGAGCCTTTATCACCTCACTTTCGGTTCTCAATGGATCTGTTTTACACAAAGCTAAAAAAAAAGTAAAGAAAAATGCACTTAGCTTTTCACTCGTCAAACAGCTCAAACATGGCTTTTCTTATTCTAATTGAGTGTAACCATTTTTTTTTAATTAAATTGTGTTCATTATTTTCCTCCGAACAGTTTATCTGGGAACCACATAGCATTTAAAAAAAAGATATACAATTTCCCCATATGGAATTAATAAAGTATTCCTATTCTTCTTAATATTATTAATAATACATTTTTATGCATAACTAAGTGATGTGATTAAACATAGTTTTTCATTGCTATTCATGTGTAACAGAACATGTTTAGTCAATAGACAGTGAAAAATGTCGATAATGATGAGGCTTCAAGGTCACACACTGTATTAAAACATCTTATTTTGTCTGAGCAACAGCCCATACTCTGTTTACAAGGGTACAAAAGTCGTGAAATACACTAAATACTCACATCTGAGAAGAGAGAGTTCTCATTACTGAAAGAAATAAATGAGAATGGTTCTCCTAAATCATGGCACATTATTACTTACTACTTTTTACACTACCTGATATCTACTGTGCAAGCAAGAACAACCCAAACACTTCCAAGGCACTTGATGGAGGGGAAAAAGTCTGAAGAGGTCAAAACTCAAGCAACACCTGTAGTATACAGAAAAACTTGATTGATCACCTTGAAGCTTGTAGCAGAGTCATTGTGATGTCCACAATGAAGGCCATAAGAGTGTGCTAAATTTGTGCATAATTCTTGTTTGCTGTCACTGCTCCAGTCATGTATTTTTTGTAAATAACTAGTGTACTGCATATGCACCTTGCTGCTGTTTGTAGTTACTAGTGTGTTGTGCTGCACTGGTACCTGCTGTGTGCGGTGAAAATAAAGATGAATCCAGTAAATATTACCAGCTGGGGAAAAAACTGACACAGTATCATATCACGATATTTTGCTTGACAAGATTGTGCTGGTACAGACTTACCAACTGATATCCTGTTCTAAAAACTGCAAATACAAATTGAGCATTTTAGTACTATAATGATAAAAATCAATCGTTTTTTTTTCCAGTCCACCTATGTAATCTTCATATATTTTCTAAATCTTCATTTGCATAAGGAACTTCAGAGCTTTTCTTGTACAAGCTGCACTGTTCAAAATACATGTAATAGTACAGTAAACCACACATGTTCACACTCATTCAAGTAGGACAAGACTGTCTTACAGATTTTTTTTTTTTTTAATTTAAGACAGGTTTTAATGGAAGTGTTGGTCAACCTGTTTATAAAACAGATAATTACAAAGTTTACCTTTGGAAGGGGGGGGACACCGTTTTCAGTTGTAAAGGGTGGTAATTTGCAATATATTGCAGTATATTTTACTGCAATACTCTGCATTTTGCAAAAATGCAATAATATTATATTGTGAGTTAAATATTGTGATAATATCATATTGTGGGGTCTGAGGTGATTCTCACCTCTAGTAAATAAAATAACTGTGTGTATGGCTTTAGTGTTAATTGCACAACCCAAGATTTATTTAACCTTTGTTAAGTGAAAGTATCTACTGAGGGAATCACAAGCGCACTTTAAAACCACACTACAGATCTGTATATTTTTATTTTCATTTATGTTCTCTCCTATTTATATCAGTCAGAATCAGGATCCTTTTATTAGTTTTTTTGGGGGGGTGTAACATTACATCTTTATTTATATCTACTATTTTACAGTTTTAATGCTGAGTATTTATGTGGCACGACACTTTTTACATACAGGTTCAAACATTCTCATTTTCCCATCTGTCATATTTATATACATTTTTATCTAATGGCGCATGTGTAATACAAGAATTTTCCCCTCTGCCATTAATAAAGGATTCTGATAATAACTTATTTACTCTTAGTGAACTGTGGTAACAGATGCAGCCTTAAATTATTGGTAAGTTTGACATGTGTTCTCGCCACAAACCTGACCTTTCCTTAGTCTAGGTCAACTATAGGAAAAACCTGGATAAATCATGTCGTTTCACTGGTTGGGAAAAAAACGTGATTCCGATAACACGGTAACGTTTCTGCACACAGCCAAAGTAGCTCATGAATGAAATGACAGTAACTTTGCTGTAACCTTGGTAATATTTCTCTGGCAAATTAAGGTTACAGTGGGCGCTCAGGGAGCTCACCGCGTTAGCAAAGTTAATAGCTATACCGACAAAGAGGCGAGAAACGGCGAAACTCTTACTGCTTGCTTAGTGTACTTAATGTGTTTTAAAGTGCACTCAGATTTACTTTATGCAAACCTGTTAAACTCGTTTGCTCAGCCTGCTTGTACCAAGAAGGCTGCCATGCTAACGCAGAGGCTAACTCAGGATGGGCAGCCTGGAGATTTTGTGGCTAACGTTCGTCGGCGAGCTACGGCACACAGTCTGGACAGTTAGCAGCGCCTTGTGGATTCTTGGTGAATGATCTGTAGGGCCAAAACAAGCGTGAACCGCCGGCGATGGGTTACCTTGACAGAGTCCACGGGGTACATCACCGTGTGCTCCAGTATGCCAGCCACTGCTCCCGCTGTCATGTGGGTCGTCACGGAGACATGAGGCGGTAAGCTCTCGTAGTCCCCGTCGCCGCTGAAAGGCTCGGCGTCTTTGCTCTTGATCTGCGACATCTCCAGTGCTGCCACCGTGCTGTCCGAGCACAACTCCATGCGTGGAGAGCTCTCCCAGGCGGTATTCTTTACGAGCAACACTCACAGAACTACAGGCAGCATGGATCACCACAACATCATCACTACTTACTGGAGTTCCAGCGCCCTTGCGACGTCCAGCTGAGGGCGTGGCTTAGATTAATAAGGACCAATCAGAATGCAGAACATCAATAGTCGGGCGGGCTCTTGGCTTAAGGCGACCAATGATAAGTTTCCATGCTCGTTCCTTCACTTTACAGTCCTGCTGTTAGAATTTGCCCATCCGTGCTGGTCTCATTCACTTCCCAGGGTTTTTGAATGGGTTTGGCAAAAGTGCAATCTCACAGTCCTGCTGGAGTAGATAAGTAGGTGTGGTCTACCTATCAGGCAGCATCTGTTCATTAATACAGGAGGGGAAAAGTGTAACTCCTTTGTCAAAAATACGTATCTGCAACTTGTGGTTTTTCCACACTGAATATAGTGGCATCATAGAGTACTTGTAAAACCGATTACACATACATCAAAAGTCCTTCAGAGCATTATGTATAACAATAAAAGTACTGACAGTACTAAAATCATCATATTAATATTTTAATGGATTATTTTTGTGAGGCATTTTTAAATTAATTTTTTTCCACATATTATATTGCATTCGCTCAAGAATGAAATATTAATAACACTGGACTGTATTTTATTAACTGTTCGTGTATATTAAGAAATTTATAACTACAGCTTTAAAATACCAAATGTACCCTTCAATATTTTTCACCAAAATTCAGAAGTTTCACAAGTTTATACACAAGGTCAATCTACAGTCAAGTGAGAAAAAAAAGTCTTCAACTCTGTACAGTCCTGTAAAAAAATTAAGATTCAAGAGCTTGTATAACCTTTAGCACCAATATCCAAAAGTAATTTGCATGACTTAATCAGTCTCTCATATCTTTGAGGACAAACTTTGTCCCACTATTCTTTACAACATTGCTTCAGTTTATATAGGTTTGCAGGCATTTGCTTATGCACAACTCTTGTAAGATCGAGGTCTTTTCTTTTCTTTTCTCTTACTGCCATTCCGTTGTAGATTTGCTGGTATCCTGTTGCATGACCCAGTTTTGACTAAGCTTTAGCTGTTGGACAAATGAACTCACATTTAACTTTAGAATATTTAGGAAAACAGAGGAGTTAACAGCTGAATCAGTGACTGCAAGGTAGCCATTTCCTGTGGCTTCAAAACAAGCCCAAATCATCACCCCTCCACCACCAAGCTAAACAGTTGGTATTGAGGTGTTTGTGCTGATATGCTGTGTTTGGTTTTAGCCAAATGTGACACTGTGTTTTATGGCCAAACATCTCAACTTTGGTTTTGTCTGTCTGAAGGACATTTTTCCAGAAGTCTTGTTGTTTGTTCAGGTACGACTTTGCAAACCTAAGCAATACTGTTCTTTTTAGAGGGAAGAGACTTTCTCCTGGTAACTGTTCTACACAAGCGATACTTGTTCATTCTTTTTTTAACTGTACTGTCATGAACTTTAAAATTTAATGTACTAACTGAGGCTTTTAAAGTCTGAGACACCTGAATACTCCAGACCAGCAAATTGCCAAAAGTTCAGCTTTTATAGAGGTGGTCAAACTTGCTGATGATCAGTTAATTAAGTGCAGTTGAGTAACAGCACCTGGCTGCTACTTAACCTCTTAATTCCCATGGAAGCAGTGAGGATGTACTCAGTTTTTCACAGAAGTCCATAGAGTCCAGTGAAAACTTGGCTGTAAGATTCCAGGTGGGGACACAAGCCCCTCTCACCATGGAGAGTTGCGTCAGGAAGGGAATCTGGTGTAAAACCTCTGCCAAATTACTGATGCGGATTAATCCGCAGTGTTGACCCCTTGGAACAATACAAGGGAGCAGCCAAAGGTACATTTTTGTAAGTAATCAATATCACTGAGGTTGCTTATTTCTTTGTAACTTTTTCAGATATTAAATCTCAGCTGCTGCTTTAGTAGAACTGCTATATTGTTCCAATGGTTGGTGCTTGAACTAGAGCTTCTGGCTTTTGATGAGCTCGATTTAATTACCAACCAAAGTGCTGGAAAGAAGGCACTGAAGCCCCCACTTGGTGGGTGATGGATGCTAATGGATTTAAGACCTTTTTTATGATAAATGCTTTTAGAAGCTAGTTGAACACAAACCTCCCTGTCCTGCCCCTTATAAATGTGAGCAGATCTACTTCACATCATGTGAACAGTTATATGAAATAGCCTGGGGTTGAGGAAGAAGGTTCAGAAAGGGATGCATAACATGCATGCTTGAGTTTGAGCTCCCAAATAAAAGTGTGTCATAATTTTGAAACTTTCAGACTTGTACAGAGATGATGCTACCTTACAAGTTCCTTTAGTCCACTTTACTTAGTCCAAAGACCCTGCTGGGGGCCATTCATTTTAACAACAACATTTTTTCATTACATCTTCTACTCTCAATTATTTATGTTTTTCAGCTGTGTCTTCCTGTCTCATGTTGCAGGCCAAAAGTTTAAATTTCACTTTGATAATCAACTGGGTCCCAATTTGTGCTAAAGATATTACTGGATTAATTAAAATTATCCTCAGAGTCATTGGTCAGTTCACTCTCCAACTCTCATATAAAAGGGAGTGATCTGAACCAGAACTTTATTTCTTTCAGTTTTGTCAATTGTCTCCTGATCAAATAGTTTCAAAAGTATTTCTGTTCAATTTAAGCAAGAAGATCTTTTTTGTATTTACAGAAACTGTTAAACTCTCCTGTGCTACCCACTATCAGTTGAAATTCAAAGCTGACTGCAGTATCACTGTGGGCGTGTTTGTGAAACACATTGACATCCCAATGACTCAGCAGTATGGGAACCTGACATCTTAAAGAACCATTTGTTTAAGGGTGTTGTTACAGCTGATATTCACTTAAGTCCATTATGTAAGACTGACTTGTGCTGTATATGGCCACATATACTGTATACTCCCAGACCCATCTAAGCCCTAGTGTTAATAATTTGTGAACTGGTTGCTGAAATCCATTAGTAACTACTGGGTTTGTTTGATGTTTCATTTCTACTACACAAAGGTCAGTCATATAAAAGTCTAAGTCATTGTCTGTGAATACCCTAAACTCAACCCTAACACTAGGCAATCAGACTGTGTCATTGTTGTTTTTATTAAATCGTTCTCCAAAGTCTTGACAATAAAGAAACAAAGAAATTAATCTTTATAACACATCCAAATTATTAACACAGAAGGTGTGAAATCAGAAAATAACAAAGCCACAGCAGCACAAACATAAGGAGAGTTTACGTTCAGTAGAGCACAAATTCCTGCAGGTAAGCATGTCAGTCTTTGTTAATACCAGACTAATGATAACATGTATTCACTATAAAAGGATACATCAGAGCAAGCAAGTATGGGGGTTTATAACATATTTTTGAACTGTTGCTGTACTGTACTGTACTGTACTGGACATGAATATCCTTCCAGTCAGCAAGTGCAACAATTTATTATTCTACTATTGAAGTTAGTTTTAAAAAAGGCTACAAAAACCTCCCAGTGGAAACTGCACATGGTAGTCTAATTGTATGAGAGCTTTCCGCTCACAGCACATTGCATGGACCCAGCATTGTGTGCATTATGATGGTCACTTTACATCCTGTCATGAATCCACAAATGGAACATTCTCTCTTACGGCGAAACTCAGTTGTAGCTCTGTCAGTAGTTTTATTCCACTGCTGGTGGCTCTCACATGCTTTGCAGTTAAAGTACTCCTGTCTTATTTATATCACTTTCATTACCAATTGCCTTGTAACACGTCAGACTTGCAACAAAACAAGGACAGGTAGTGATTTAGAAATACTTTTTTTGGTGCATTTGTACAGCAAACTTGACCCTGTGTGACCTAGACCTTTGACTCCACAATCTCATAAATGTTAACAGATTTTCTATCCATCATAGGTATTAACCACACAAAATGTACCTTTGACTGCTCCCTTGTATTCTCCCCAAGGGGTTGCCACAGCGGATTAATCTGCATTGGTAATTTGGCAGTGGTTTAAAGCCGGATGCCCTTTCTGATACAACCCTTCATGGCGAGAGGGGCTTGTGTCCCCACCCGGAATCAAACCTGGGACTTTTCACTTATAAACCACTATACTACAGAGCAGATCCTACAAACAAGTCAGCTCCTGTAGTGGTACATTTTGTGACAGACAGATGGACAACCGCATGTACAGAGAGATGCATAGACCTCAAAAATGTTATTAATTCATTTACCCATGGTGATTAAATATACATGCACTGACTAGGATCAAAGCGTCCAGTCAGCTGCTGTTGTGGAAATTACATTTTCATTGATGACCCCCTTTAACCTTGTCCTTTGATGCCTTGACCTCAAAAATGTTATCAGTTCTTCTACCAATCTTAGTGATTAATCATACACATTTTTGCTGAGAGGGAGGCAGGTGGAAAAGTGAAGATGCAAGGAATAGAGGTAGTGAAGTTGGATGAGTTTAAAAGCCTGGAGCCAACCACCCAAAGTGATAGACAGCGCAAGAGAGGTGAAGAAGGTGGAGTGCAGGGTGGAGTGGGTGGAGACGAGTGTCAGGGGTGCTTTGTGACTGAAGGATAGCAGCGAGAGGAAAGGGAAGGTTTTAAAGATGGTAGTGAGAGCTGCTAGGATGTATGGTTTGGAGACGGTGGCACTGACAGAAGTGGAGCTGGAGTTGGCAGAGTTGAAGTTGCTGAGTTTTTCAGTGACCAGGTTGGACAGGATTAGAAATGAGTCCATCAGAGGGACAGCTCATGTTGAGAAGTTTGGAGACAAAGTCAGAGAGACAAGGATGAGATGGTTTGGACTTGTTCAAAGGAGGGATAGTGTATATATTGGACAAAGGATGTTGAAGATGGAGCTGCCAGGCAGGAGGAGAAGAGGAAGACCACCGAGAAGATGGATGCAGTGAAGGAGGACGGCATGCAGAGGGTTGGTGTGAGGGAAGAGAATGCAAGGGATAGGGTGAGATGGAGGCAGCTGATCCACTGTGGTGACCCCTAACGAGAGCATCCAGAAGAAGAATACAGTAACTATACCACAAGTTTTTTGTTTTTGTTTGTTTTTTGTGGTTATTTTTATGGCATTTAGAAGCAAGCTGGAGATTTGGTCTGCTTACATTATGAAAACAAAATGAGCTTGACATTTGCCAAGGTGATTGTTGCAAATTATCACATATGACATGCTGTTGTGACATGTGTGTGCATCTGGCAGGCAGCTGCACTAGGTGTAGCGTACAAAATGTGCATGCCACTGCCAGCACAAAATGAAGCAACTCCTACAGTACCAGCATAACAGCTTCACCACATGTTTTGCCATAGACTTGCAGAGCCCTTTTTAACCATTTTAAGTCTATAGCATATTGCTTCCATGCATTCAGAGAGTTGGTCAGACTCTAGATGTCCTCAGTAGTCCTCAGTGAAGCATTTGAACATAGGTGGCTGTATTTTGCACCTCAGTGTACATCATACAGTCATCCTGTAATGACCGCTGCTGACATCACATATAGTAATGTCTCCATTGTGAGTCTACCTTCAGAAGTTTGTTGAGACCTTAGAAATCTTAAGAATCCCCATAGGAATGTACATTTATGGGCAGTTGGTTATCAAGGCTTGTTTTCCAAGTGGAGATGTTTTCTGTAAAGAATGAAATAAACAAGATGAACCAAGTCTTTATCATACATTAGATAAGATCTTGTAATTGCTTTGAAATTCAGTATGGGTTGCACTCTGTTACCACATTTGTTGTTAATTGCTGGTTTAATGAGCAGTGCAACTGTGCCTGACTGATCAATGTTATGCTAATCTGTGTGTTTCTGTGTGAGAGCTGTGGTTCGTGAAGTTCAGATTCAGGTGGTGCCAGGACAGAAAAAAAGCCGATTTTGACAGACATGGAGTATTTTACGATTGTGTATGGAAAAATGTGTTTCTTTCAACGTTCTCCTTCAGCTAATTTAATTTTACTGATTAAATCCTCAACCAATGCATGAGTGTTATGTACAAACAATGCAATAATCAAATATGAATTGTTTTTGCACAAAGGCATCTGATACGTGGTTTTTGCATAGTGGGGGATGAAGTGGGATCTGTATTGCCAGTTTTGAAACAATGTGCCTACATTCAAAATAGCACATGTACTAATATCATTATAACAATACAGGCTAATTATCACATAGTTCCCATGACTATTGATAGACGAATGGAAGTGGAAAAACGATTGTCACAGCTTCAACACTAATACGACAAAGCACCAACATGCCAAAATTTAGTGCAGCCATTTCTCACTTAAATATTTAATCTGCTCCAGAATTCAGTCATTGGGATTTTTCCTTTTCATTTTAGGAATTTATGGGCTACTAACCCTTACTGGGCTGTGTAAAGTTTGTCTTATTACATTTTATAATGTAATAATCAGAATCAGAGCCAGAATACATTAGTAATCTCAGGGGAGAAATTGTATTGTGTTACAGACGCTCAGATATAAATTAATATAAATTTGAAAGGCAATAGATATAAATTTGAGGGGTAAGAAAATTATGATTAAAATAAGTAAACAACACACCTGTCTGTATGAATTGCAATATGTAACATAAATATTACTAACCTTAAACACGGCATACAATATGTAATACATACAATATGGATATATACAAAATAATCATAGCTGTTGAAGGGGGCTGCACTCTCAAGCATTGTGAGCTAATCTTTTTGATGAAGATGTAACTTGTATACCATTTCAGACAGAAGCTTTGGGCTGTTAACATCTACCTCCCTAGAGCCCCCTGTCCCAATTCCAGGTCATATTCACTGTACAAACACACCCACTGCTATTTTTTGACAGTTTCCAAGCATGGCACATTGACTGAGTAGGCCGCCTACTACTATTATGACTGAAACTGATGTGGGATCTTTTGTGCTTTGTTTCTGTTGCATCAAATTGTGTAGATTTGCATTTGAGAATCTTAGATGAGTGTCTTGGACTCTGAATTGTTTCATGGCTTTTTACTGTCTTATTACAATTTTGAGTAGCTGGAAGAAAAATCGCCCATTTTCAGCTGAGATTTTTTCTTTTCTTTTTCTTTTCTAAATTTTTAAAATCTCATTCTGGGTTTATAATGAAGAAAGTGAGACTCCATATTCTCCCAAGTGTCTCTCATCCAAATTTTAAAATTATTTTCTCTGGTAGAAGAGCTAGTAATTTTAAATTTTTACAAGCAACAAAAACATTCATTGCTTTTGTCTGCTGAGCTCGCTATCATTTGCAGACCAAAAGAAACAAATAAACAAACCATTATTATTGGTAATTTCCTATATGTCTTAAAAAACACGTTCTCAAGGTACATGCCCCCCTCCAAAATAATCAGAACAGCAAGGCCAATGAATTAGTTTTTGCTGAAGACATTTGTGTGTGAGATCAATGGATGAAATCAGAGTTTTAGCTTTTATCACACAAACATACACACACACAAGACACAGACAGACAGACAGACACACACACACACACACACACACACACACACACACACACACAATGAAGTCCTTTGTTGAGGTGGCACTGTGTTTTGGATCATTGTCTTGATGCATTATAAAGTTCCTCCCAATTAGGATTAATTTCTCCGCACACTGGCAAAGAATTTGTTTCTGTACATTTCTGCTCCTACCATCATGAGTTACATCATCAATAAAAATGACTGAGCCTGTTTCAAAAGCAGCCATGCAAGCCGAAGCCATGACATGACCTCCACCATGCTTTACAGATAAGTTGGTATGTTTAGGATCATGAGCAGTTTCCTTCTCTCTCCATACATGGGCCTTTCCATCACTTTGGAAGGCTCTCATCTCTGTACTGTTTCGCAAATTCCAATCTGGCTTTCTGATTTTTTCCTGTTGATGAGTGACTTGCATCTTGCAGTATAGCCTCTGTATTGTTCTCTAAGTGGACTGCAATACTTCCACCTGCTCTTTGAAGGTTGTTGGTGATGTTACAGACTGTTATTTTAGTGTTCCTTGGACAGCTGGTTCAATGTCTGTTTCTCTGTACATCAGTGCTTTTCCTTCTTTCCTTCTTTTTCAGGAAATTCCAAATTGTCTTGGCTATACCCAGTGTTTTTGAAACAGCTCCAATTGTTTCCCCTCTTTTCTTGGCTTCAGAATGGCATGATTTTCTCCCATAGACATCTCTCTAGTCTTCACTGGTCTATCCTTCTCACCTAAAAAAACAGTCTTTACAGATGAAAGCTGTAGCTTAACCTAAGAGTAGATATCCAGGCCTACTCAGTGATTAAACAATCCATGTTATATGACACACCTGGATAACAAGAAACACCCATTGCTTGTTCCCATGTTCCAGTTCTTAGGCTCTCTTAAAAAAATTGGGTGGTTTGATACACAATACGTTATGATCTATGTTTTTTAACATATCTATAAATCAACTGACCATGCTGCTCCAATTCTTTTGGAGGTGACTGCAGCTACTTGCGGTGTTTTGCGTTTCCTGTGTGGTTGGGATTGTTGTCAATAGTTTGCACACATAAGCTAGCTCAGCCAAGAATTTCTTTTCCCTCTTTCCCTTCCCTGCCTTTCATTTACGCTGACTGCATGAACAATAAAGTCCAAATGAAATGCCTCACCTGAGTAATGGCTGTGGGTTTTCACAAAAGCACAGCTCGATAGGTTTTAACACGAAGCTTGTTATAGAAATAAGTCAAGGCCGTGATGTGTAACAAGCCTACTGTATGCCAGGGTATGTGCTTTGTCTGTGAATACAGCCTTTTTGTCTTGCATTCACCACATTTGCATGGTTTTTTTTCATTCCTTTTTCTTTGCAGCGAGTATTATTTAACCGGAATTCCTCTGTTTTGCCAGCCACAATCTCAGTGGATGCTTTCATTTTAGAGCTCCCTTTCTAAAGTTGGAATTCAGGATGGGAATGAGCGTGGAATTCCCTGCCATATAGTTACATTGCATCGCCCTCATTTTGACAGAGAGCAGGGATTTCTATGTTAAGACGAGTGTTGTCTGTGTCTTCACAGTGCGAATGTGAGTGTGTGTGAGACAGAGATAAATAGAGAAGCGAGGATGTGTCAAAGACAGAGACAGGGACAGAGATAGCTTTGAAAATCCAGCAGCCCTCTCATCTTTCTTAATGATACATTTGTGATGATACGTTTGCAATGATGACATCTTCCATTGTAATGTGAAGTGGCTGCGTCTGTGTCAGAGTTGTACAAGACAGGATGTGAAATTGGGGTCTCAGAACGGGATGTTTTATTAGCTGGGTATTTCCAAGGTGGTTAAGATAGGCTATTTGATTTGCACAGCTCCTTTCATTTATTCTGTTTGATTTGCGATAAGTGACTGTTCCTGGGGAAGAAATCGGTCGTAATTTCACAGTTTGTGCTCACTGTCTGCCTTTTTGCTCTTTGCGTACCCCCCACAGCCTACTCACCCCGGCATAAGTCTTATGGACTCCCCTCACACACCCCTCTCAGTGATTCCCACACACAGCCTTAAGCCATGATCGCGATGAACAACGCAAATGAATTGATTCCAGTACAAATGAACTCATGATAGCAATCCCATGCTAAGTGGCTGCTGCTTAATTTCATATTGATAAATGAACTGCCTCAGCCGGCACTCAGAACAATGGTTTCTAATTAGAGCAACACTAATTGCAGACACATTGATTGGCTGGTTGAGCAATCTTATGAGGATCCAGTTGGATCGGTTAAAGAGCTTTTCCTGGAGAAAACACTCGAGAGTTTGTTGACGCGAGATTGTAAGGCTTTAAACCTCTAGGATTGGCATTTGAGGAAATTCCTTTTAAACATGCACATTTATCTCTATTAGTCTAGGTTACGGCAACAGCTGAAACTTTTTGAAATGCCAGGCTTGGAAGCAACAGAAAAACAAAACACTGTGTTGTTTGAATATGAAATAATTATCCAGTATACGTGTTTAATAGATTTTATGATATAATTCTGTTGACCCCGGAGGGGCATATATATTTTGACAGCTTGGAAAAAAGCAGTGAAATATGAGCTGGTGCCCCTGCCCTTTCAGTGGGGTCTCTAAATCATGAAAATATACACTGTGAAAAATTGCCATGCGCATTGAGAGTAATGCACTAGCAGCAGTGGTGACAGCATGTTACTGTTATTTTACAGTTCTGTTATTGTTCTTTAGTTTTATAGCAAGCGTTAGTATCATTATAGTGTCATTACAGCAACATAATAAGTATTATGTTACCATAATGATACTGATTACTGCATTGCAGTTCATTGCTGTACTGCCTTAATTTTACAGTAGACTACTGGAACACCGTTGCCAGGATGGCTTTTTACTACAGTCTGCTTAGTGTGAACTTCAGTGTACAGTTTGCTGTTCTTAAATACCATGTGTTAGAAAACTGTGTAGAAAACTTTATTGAATTTGACGTGGCACTATTTCTCAAAGAAAATAATTTTTCACAATTTACCACAAACATCATGGAATTTTTTAAATAAAATGATAGTTTCATTAGGTTTACTAATGAATACTATAACTAGTGATAGTTTTACATTTTGGGACATTGGCCCTTTTGCTTTCCTATCAAGAGTCAGAAAGATGCAGGTCAGTTTAATGTCAGCTAAATATTAACCTTGAGAGTAGATCATTATTATTATTATTATTATTATTATTATTTTAGCACAGAATGACTAAAATCAGTGGGAACCTCTTCTTACCGGCACCTTTATGGCTCACATATCTTAAATAACTTAATGTGGTGATTTTGACTCGGAGCTGTGAATTTCTGAAGTATTTATGGTTCCAAAACAAACCACTAAAAGTCAATATTCCAGGCCAAAAAATATATATTCAGGGCCGTGTCCGAAATCACTCTGTCAGTCTCTAAGTACCCTTGTTTACCCTCTGCTGATTTATTAAAGTGTCTGAATTCTGAGTGTAAAGCGTCGTGCGGCTTTCTGCACACCACTTTTTGCAACACTTCCCACAGTACAATGCATCATTTCAGGACTGGAATATTTACCCTTGTTTGATTCTAGAGTGATCAGTGATGAAACAAAATTACATTTCATAAGCATCCAAACTCTAAAATGCGTTAAAAAAAAACACTAACAGTATGGTTGTATCATTTGTATTTATCTAGATATGGATTTCTTTCATATGAAAGTCCGGTTCTGTTATGCATTTGGTGATGAAAACTGGAATGTTGTAGAGGGGTCAATAATCTGGACTAAGAATAGTAACATACTGTTCAAAAGAATTAAGAGAACACTTTGAAAACACATCAAATCTTAGTCGGAAAAACAATGCTGGATATCTATACTGATATGAATTGGGTAATGTGTTAGGAATGAAAGGATGCAACATTGGTTAATGGAAATGAAAATGATCATCCTACAGAGGGCTGAATATAAAGACACCCTAACGATCAAAGTGAAAAAAATATGCAGCAGGTTAGTCCATTTGCGGAAATTTCATTGTAGCAACTCAAAATGGTACTCAGTAGTTTGTAAGGCCCTCACGTGCTTATATGCATGCCTGACATAATCAGGTGTCCTGGGTTATCTCCTCCTAGATGTGGAGCAGGGCATCACTGGGCTTCTGGACAGTCTGAGATGCAACCTGGCTGCGTCCGATCGACAGGATGTCCCAGAGGTGTTCTATTGGATTTAGGTCAGGTGGGTGTGGGGGCCAGTCAGTGGTATCAGAGCTATATCACTGAATTCAGGTGTTTCATTCACTTCTGCTACAAGGTGTATAAAATCAGGCACCTAGCCATGCAATCTGCCTTTGTAAACATTTGTGAAAGGAAGGGTCATTCTAAAGAGCTCACTGAATTCGAGTGTGGCTCTGTAATTGGATGTCACCACTGCAACAAGTCAGTTCATGAAGTTTATTCCCTGCTAGATATTCCACAATCAACCATAAATGGGACTATTGCAAAGTGGAAATAGTCAGGAATCACAGCAATTCAACCATGAAATGGCAGACCACATACATTTACAGAGCGGGGTTGCATAGTGTATAAAAGTCATGTAAATGCTCTGCTAAATGCAGAGTTCAAAACCTCCTCTGGTATTAATATCAGCACAAAAATTGTGCACTGGGAGCTTATGCTTTAGCTAACTGAGACATTCTGAATGATTCTACGCCTCCAACTTTGAGTGAATAATTTGGGCATGTGTTTCCATACCTGCATGCAAGCCTGCAGCTGAACTGTGGAGCAGAGGAAACCTTTTCTGTGGAATGATGAATCACGTTTTTCTATCTGTCAGTCTGATGGATGAGTCTGGGTTTGTCAAATACCAGTTGCCTGCCCAACTACCAACTGTAAAATCTGGTGGAGGAGGGATAATGCTGTGGGGTTGTTTTTCTGGGGTTGGACTTGGCCCCTAAGTCCAGTGACGAGAAATCGTAATGCTTAGGCTTACCACAACTTCGAGGGAATAGTTTAGGGAAGGTCCTTTTCTGTTCCAGCATAAATATGCCCCAGTGCACCAGACAAGGTCCAAAAAGGAATGATTGGATGACTTTGGTGTTCCCCTTACAGAGCCCAGACCTCAACCCCATTGAGCACCTTTGGGATGAACTAGCATGGAGGACCTCTTGTCCAACATCAGTGTTTGACCTCATAAATGCTCTTCTAGATGCATGTCCAAAAATTCCCACAGACACACTCCAAAAATCTTGCTGAAAGCCTTCCCAAAAAAGTGGAAGCTGTTATAGCTCCAAAGGGGGGACCAACTCCATATTAGTGCCAGTGGATTTAGAATGGGATGTCATAAAAGCTTCTGTAGGTGTAATGTGTTGGCAACCCAACATTTTCAACCATACAGTATATAATGGGAGTGAAAACCAAAATAAAATAAACTGTAGGTAGGATAAGTGAACTATATTTTCATCTGTTTCACAAGCAAGGGTGACATGAAATTTGTGGAATGAATTTTGCAAATGTTTGTTCTATGTAATAGTAAGGACTTTACTCATTTTGCAAAAAGCACACTGTGGCTGTGTCTTTTTTATGCCTGTTTTCCTGTCTTTTACATGTTCCATTTTCTGGTGATGTTACTGCAGCATGGGTGATCTTTAGATTGCACATGGACCTTTTACTGTCATGTGTTAGGTGTAATCCCTGCTGAATGATGACAGTGTTGTACTGGTGGCTTCTATAGTAGAGCATGCTCCCTCTCTCAGGGCAGTGCGGCTCAGATCAAATCATTTGGTCTGATCCAGTAGAATGAAATGGAGTTTGAGAAGGTCAGCCTGTGGCGCCATGTTTCTCACTCTGCTCTAATGTAATAAGAGCTCACTGAGAGAGACATGGATTAGACTGTAATCCACCTGCTTCTCTCTCTTTCTCTTTTTCTGATTTGTTTGCATTATGCATCCCCCCTTCCTCTCTTTCTCTGACTCATGTCATGCTCCAGCTCTCTTTCCAGAGTCAATTTATTTCAACTAAACCCTCACTAGGTTATTGGAATTCAGTTTCTCTCTCTGTTTCCTTCCTTCTCTCTTCTATTCATCTGTCTACTAGTTATATTAATGCTGTCAGTCAACCTTTGGCTGTGACTATGTGAAGTGTTTGATCAGTCCCAATGTTTTGATCACTTTCAACAACTATTTTTATTAGAAACCTGCCTAATCTATCTGCCTGGGAATCCCATTTTTAAAGCTTAATTTTCAGGCTTAATTTTATCTGTTTTATTTTATGAGAAATGTCTTTAAATACATACAAGTGTCTTTAAATACAATGTCTGAGTTGGTTTTGGATGTGATTAAGAAAAAATACAAATAATGCATTTCTATTTTAATCCTCATAAGAAGTGACGAATCTTGTCATTTTGATCAGTGAAGTTATTTGAATACAGTTTTGTGACACAGACTCTCAGCCATACTGTATGTTTTGTTGCATGCTGCATTAGATATCTGACAAAACCTATTGGTTTGATTGTTTATACACTGCCTGGGCAAAAAAAAACAGTCACCACCTGGATTTAACTAAGCAAATGGGCCTTCTGTTGGATAACAACTGCAGGGATTGATGTGTTTCGAATGGAACTAGATTACGTAACCCTGACTGATGCAGTGAGTAGCTTCTCATTTCCTATATGCCCTCCTCATGGAAAAGATGTTACTCCATTTCAGAAGGGTCAGATTATTGGCCTGCATAAATAAAACAATTAACTAGATTGGTGAAACTAATATTGCCAAGTTAAGAACTGTGCAACCCATTATTAAAACCCTGGAAGCAGAGTGGTGTAGTTGATTGTGGTCGGCGATCAGTTCAACAGTTGGTGAACTCAGATCATAAAACATCAGCAGTAGAACTTTTGGTTACATTTAATAATGAAAGTAAGAGCATTTCCACATGCACAATGTGAAGAAAGTTCAGGAGCTGTGTAGCCTTATTCATCCGGCTGTGTAGCCAGTGGTAAAGCACTTATAGTGCCTGGCACCTACCATACAAGCCTGCAAGACAGTGTTATGATCTGGAGTTGCTTCAGTTGGTCAGGTCTAGGTTCAGTAACATTATGTGCCCAAAACATGAGGTCAGCTGACTACCTGAATATACTGAATGACCAGGTTTTTTCATCAATGGATTTTTTTCTTTCCCTGATGGTACAGACAAATTCCAAAATGTTTCATTGGCCTGAACTTGAGAAAGAGCAGTTCAGGGAGTATGAGACATAAATTGCACACATGAATTGGCCACCACAGAGTCCAGACCTTAAATCCTTTGATAATCTTCGAGATGTGCTGGATGCAGCGATCCAACTCTCCCATCATCAATAAAAGATGTTGGTGAAAAATTAAGTACTCTGGATAGAAATAATGCTTTGGCATGCATACAGTTATTAAAACAATGCCAAATGCTTATCAAGATGACGGCAAATATATGCTGTCATCAAAGGTAAAGGCAGGTCAAGGAAATATTAGTGTGTGACCTTTTTTTTTGGCCAGGCAGTGTATGTTTGACTGTAAATACATATGAAGAAGAATATAAAGAGCATACATGTGGATGTTCTGCTAAAACACTATAATACTGTACATTTAGCCCACCACCTCAGTCCAGAGGTAGCCCAGCACTTAGTGGATCATTTACTTTACAATTTTTGAAACATTCCCACAGATTGTACCTTAATATATAAAAACCATTAGTGTATGACATAAACAATGGTGTTAACACTTAGCTGCGTATATTCAGGGTGTGGCACTATTAGTAAATGACTCCAACAGAGGTTAAAATCCTGAGACCTGAGCCCTTGAACGTAATTTAGTGTGTCTTCATATGGAAACAATTGGTTTGTTTTACACCATAACACAATAAAGTCACCATTGTTTGACAAAGTATGAAACATTTTGAGCTAAGTGATTTATAAGGTTAAAAAAGCCTAAATGTAATGTTCCCATATAAGGACGCAAGGTCTCAGCAGGTTATTGACAATTTGGTAGTTAAAATCACACATAGTCATGTAAAAAAGAAAGTTTACACTGGACTCTGTGCAGTCCTGAGAGAAACTAAGAACATCCTTATGGCTTACGTAGGAGTTCAGAGGTTAAGTATCAGGCAGGTGCTGCTCATCAAATGAAGTGTATTAACTGATCACCAGTAAGTGTGATCACTACTATAGAACCAGAAGTTTTGACACTTTGCTGGTCTGGAGCATTCAGGTGTGAGTGAACACTGTGTCAAGGAGGAAAGCCATCAGCAGTGATCTTCGAGAAGCAATTGTTGTTGTCCATCAATCTGGGAATGGCTACAAGGCCATTTCCAAACAATCTGAAGTCTATCATTGTATAATTAGAAAGAATATTCGCAAATGAAAAACAATCAAGGCAGTTCCCAGTCAGCCCAGGATCGCATGTCCCAGTTAATTCAGCCCAAGGTCAGACCGGTGCAGTGCTCAGAGAAACTGCAAAAAACCTCAAGAGCTACATCTCAGACTCTACAGGCCTCAGTTAGCATTTTAAGTTTTAAGGGTCATGACAACATAATTAGAAAAA
>VUQH01008953.1:4998-29960 GCA_015106775.1 Etroplus canarensis
CATTGAGTTCATTGCTCCTTCAGAATACATGGTAGGTTTCAGCATGTTTGACATTAAACTTGTGAAGAGATTTGACCTATTATCTGCATATTATAAAAAATAAGTCATTACCCAACACGTTAGAAAAGGGTGAGACTCAGCAAAAAAGCTTCAGCATAACTGCCTATTTATGTGCCTCACGATCTGAATGCACAAAATTTTACGATTACTTACTAAGCTACACGTATGAGTATTGCAGATTGTGTATTCATCTGTGTATGAGACAGTAATGTTGTCTTTTTATCAACCTTGCTTTAACTAGCTTGTTTTTGTCCTCATTTTGTCCAGCTGAGGCCACCACAGCCTGCTGTTTACCTCTTCGTTCTGGACGTATCCCACAATGCAGTGGAGACGGGCTACCTAAATGTGTTCTGTCAGTCACTGCTGGACAATATCAATTCGTATGTACATTTGTTATTAACTTATTAGAGTTCTTAAGATTGAATTGCACTTTTTTATATATGCTGTATTTTTACATTACTCTGAAAATGTATAGCGTGTCGTGGTTCACAAACTCGCGTTGCAAGTGCAAGGTCCCTGGTTCGAGTCCAGATGGGGACACATGGGACAATGGGAGGATTATGTCAGGAAGGGCATCCAGTGTAAAAACCGTGCCAAATTACCTATGTTCTCACCCCTTGGGGAAAACACAAGGAAGAAACCAAAGCTGCATGCTCTTGACTATATAGAGGATGGATAGACAGCCCCAGATAAGATGATTAAGACTTGATGAGCATGGGAACCAACCTACACTCGCTGGCCACTTCATTAGATATACTTGTTCAGCTGCTTGTTAATGCATATATCTAATCAGTCAATCACATGTCAGCAACTCAGTGCATTTAGGCAGTTAGACATGGTTAAGACAACCTGTTGAAGTTCAGACTGAGCATCAGAATGAGTAAGAAAGGTGATTTGGAACATGGCGTGGTTGTTGATGCCAGATGGGCTGGTCTGAGTATTTTAGAAACTGCTGATCTACTGGGATTTTTTTGCACAACCATCTCTAGGATTTACGGAGAATTCTTTAACAGAGGGAAAATATCCAGTAAGCGGCAGTTGTCTGTTAATGCCAGAGGTCAGATGAGCTTGGCCAAAATGCTTTGAGCTGATAGAAAGGCAACAGTGACTTAAATAACCACTCATTACAACAAAGGTAAAGGTAAAGAAGAGCATCTCTGAACGTTGAACATGTCAGACCTTGAAGCAGATGGGCTATAGCATAAAGATCACACTGTGTGCACCCAAACTACCTAAAGCACCTTTGTGATGTGGTGGAATGGGAAATTCACATCATGGATGTGCAGCTGACATATCTGCAGCAACTACATGATGCTGTCATGTCAATATGGACCAAAATCTGAGGAATTTTTCCAGCACCCTGTTGAATCTATGCCACGAAGAATTAAGGCACTTGTGAAGGCAAAAGTCCAACCTGGTACTAGCAAGGACTATCTAATGAAGTGTCCAGTTAGTGTATGTTGGTCCGAAATGTCAAGTTATATTACTTATGAAGCTATTTTATATATAAAAACCCGATTAATAGGTAATTTTACACTGTGTTCACTCAGCAGTGGACCAGTGTAATGATTTCAATCAGACCCTGGAGAAAATACAGGCACTTATTTTTTTTAGTCAACCTATTGTCTTTTAAACATTCCATTAAGACACTCTGATGTTAGAAGAAGCATACCCTTAATATGATCCTATCAGGTATACAGCTGTAGCTATGACCACAGTAGCATCACTCACAATCTCTTGAAACCTTTTGTTTGTATGGGGCAGCCAATCAGGGGAAAGTTAACTTAAAACAGGGTATTACACAGGCTACATACAGCCCAATTTGATCTCAAGTGAGCTGGACCAGTGAGGGAATACATACGGAATTTTCATACTTTACAAAGCCAGCTGAATGGACCTTCTGGCAGGCCTGTTTTGACCTCAGAGCCCAATGTTTGACATGCCTGAGGTAAATATAGGATGCCCTTCATGAGAGAGAAGCTAAAATGGCTTATTTCAGATAGTGGATGAACTGAAAGGCCGTCCATTGTATAAATGGGTTGTTTTTTTTTAACTGTGAATCATTTTAAAGTTAATCTGGTTGAGTCAAAGAATAAAAATATGAAAATGAGTTCCCTTTAAATGTGGAGTAATGTGAGGGAATATAATGCAGCATAGCATAACATTTTAAAATGGGTCTTGGCTAATGTAGAGGAAAATGGTTTCTCCCTGTAGTCGAACTGAAAGCTTTACTGAAGTATGTGTTTGTGTCCTAGACTTCCTGGAGACACACGGACAAAGGTAGGCTTCATCACCTTCGACAGCACCATCCACTTCTACAACCTTCAGGAGGGACTTTCCCAGCCTCAGATGCTAATCGTGTCTGACATAGAAGGTGAGACTCAGCTGAAGGAAAATGCCACACTTTCATTATCACAGTAACTTGGCATCAGCTGTCTGCCAACTTAATGCGAGAATCTCAAAGCAGCAAATGTATAAGATGACAGACGGCCTGGGTCACTTAACATGACTGCCATGTTAGCAAGTTACTACGATTATGTTTTTGTTCCCGTCTGTGTTTGGTGAAACTTTGCAGAACTTCTCAGAGATTGAACTTAATCCAGAAAAATGACTTCTGAAGTTTCACTTATTTATGGGTCTAACGTCAGTTGAACCACGAGCTGTGACTTTTTGTTCTCTTAATCAAATCATGTTGTGGTTGCTGCTTTATGGTTAGTAATCATTATTGTTATATCATTTTGTTTGTTTGACTGTATTTTATTTAACTAATTACACTTTTTGCTCTACAGATATATTTTTACCAACACCAGACAGCCTTCTAGTAAACCTCAATGAAAGCAAAGAGGTAAGACCTAGATCTTCATTGAAGTCATGTTTTGAATATAAAGGTTCATGCACTCCTAAATCTTTGACCTCTGTTTCTTTACATTATTTAGGAAGTGAAATTGATGACTACTTTAGGCTTATATTGTGGCCACACTGCAGATTTAGGAAAGCAAAAGTTTTCTTTGTTTAATTGTGATCACTAAATAAGACTCACAGCCTGTATTTGTTTTCCAGCTTGTGCAGGATCTGCTGAAGAGCCTGCCAAATTTATTCCAGAAGACGATGGAGACTCAGTCCGCCCTGGGTTCAGCTCTGCAAGCAGCCTTCAAGTTGTTGTCGCCCACTGGAGGACGCATGTCTGTGTTTCAGACTCAGCTGCCTAACCTCGGTGTGGGGGCACTGCAGTCCAGAGAGGACCCCAACCAGCGGGCATCTGCCAAGGTAAAGTGTCAATGAAAAGTGTTTTGAATGGCATATAACCCACACCCCCACTATGTTGGGTGTAAACAGCAGCTGTCACTGTGGATAGTTAGATATAAAATAAAAGCGCTGACAGTGAGTGATATACTGTTTTTATGTGTTTATGGCATATTGCTATATGACAGAGTAATTGTGATTTTAGAAAAAGAAACACCTTGTTGTCCTCTATCAGAGACCTGCTTTTAGCTAAGATGCATTACATGGAAACCTGGATGACTATCTTTTGCTGTAAGAAATACTTTTACCTATGTGAGGTTATTCATTAATCATCACTGATACGCTGCTGTTTTTGAGCGGAATAAAGTACATCTTAATGACCAGTGTTGCAAATCAGCCAACTGACTGGAGCTCTCTGGCTCCAACTCAGCTTTTCAACAATCCTTGAAAAAGAGGTTTTGCTCTAGGCAACTTTTGAATTGTTGCGCTACATTCAGATTTTGTGCTCACGTTTCTCCCAAATATTTTTTTCCCCCCCTCAGGACATTCAGCACTTAGCCCCAGCCACAGATTTTTACAAGAAGCTGGCTCTAGACTGCTCCGGCCAGCAGGTGGCCGTTGACCTGTTCCTGCTCAGTGCTCAGTACTGTGACCTGGCATCTCTCGGTAAGTCTCAAGTAAATGGCTCATTGTTGTTTTCATGCTTAGTTCTCAGTATAGGATCTTGCTATATCAGGTTCACCAGTAGATTCTAATTTATATTTTAGTTTCTGAGTATTATTCTTCAGTGATTACTTGCTGACTTGCTTGTTGACTTTTATGGATGACAATCGTCGTCTTCTTTCGGCTGCTCTCATTAGGGGTCACCACAGCAGATCATCTGCCTCCATCTCACCCTATCCCTTGCGCCCTCTTCCCCCACTCCAACCCACTGCATATCCTGCTTAACTACATCCATGAATCTTTGATGGATGACAACAAAACATTACAAAAAAAAAACTGATGGAAGCTGTTGCTCAAAAATGCCCTCTCAAAGAGGACTTCAAAGTAAAAAAAAAAAAAAAGATATTTGGCATCTCATCCCTGCCTTTGCTCTGTTTCTTTCAGGCTGCATATCCAGATATTCAGCAGGGAGTGTTTACCACTATCCTTCCTACCACCACCAGCATAACCCGGCTCAGGTTGAGCGCTTCCAGAAGGATCTGAAGAGATATTTAACCAGGAAAATTGGCTTTGAGGCTGTTATGAGGATACGCTGCACCAAAGGTCTGTTGGTTGAGTGAATCTACATGCAATATACTGTTACAAGAAAATATTTGTAAAACTTTTGGAATTAAAAGTTTTATTGCATTGCTTCTACATAAAATGTAATGTAATCTTAATCTAAGTGGCAATTATAGACAAATGCAATGAGATCAAGTTTAAAAAAAAAAAAACACAAACAGTTGTAGTTTTGATGTCCTCACTGAACACGGAGACCATTTTTGGAAATTCTGGTAATTCCCAAAAATTCAAACTGTTGCTTATAACTGTAGCTTCCCAAATGTGAGTTATAGAATTTCGTTTTTCTTTACATGATCTTTTGTCAGAGGCTTTTTAATGTTTAGAGAAATTGTGATTAGATTATCTGCTGTCCAGCCATGTAATAATACCAGGGTTGCCTTCTGAGGTAAAGTTTTATCTAGCAAATTATTATGGCAATTATGGCTGTATGCCATAATCTCTAAGCCTTGGTTAAATTAGAACTACAGAAGCCAAAACAGCCACATTACTGAAAAGGTTCAAATAAGCCAAAAATAGCCTGCATCCTCAGGCATTTATAGTCATGAATACATTCAAATGTTCTTTATCAATATCTGACGTAAAGATTTAAATTCTGACTTAATATAACGAACCATAAATTTCCAGACTCTGGGCCCATTAATGATTTGTACTTTGTACCTTAACTTTTTTACCCTTCTGTGGGTGTTGAATCTTTTAAGTTAATGCAGTCCAATTTGATAATTTTTTTTTCCCTTTCTGTCTTCATGCAGGTCTGTCCATCCACACGTTCCACGGAAACTTCTTTGTGCGCTCCACAGATCTGTTGTCCCTCCCCAACGTCAACCCAGACGCTGGCTTTGCAGTTCAAATGTCTATTGAGGAAAACCTTGATGACATGCAGATCGTCTCTTTCCAGGCTGCGCTGCTTTACACGTCGAGCAAAGGTACGCACATGTAGAGGAGGTTGTTTTTCTTTTTCTTTTCTTTTGCAGAACTCTGTGCACTATTAGACATTGTAAGACTGATACCTTTACATCTTAATCCTCACGTTAGAATTGGAAACATCCTTTTGACTAGTGGGGTGTGATTTAAGATGGCATCGCTCTGTGTATTATTGTCCTGTTAAAAACAGGTGTACTTGAAACACTACTTTTTGTAGGGCAGTAAATGGGTCAAGGTGGAACCCTTAAGTATGATTTCGGCTCTGCATGAATAACATGAATTGTCCCTTGCAGGAGAGAGGAGGATCCGCGTGCACACTTTGTGTCTCCCTGTGGTTAATTCTCTGTCGGATATCTTTGCTGGGGCTGATGTTCAAGCCATCACTGGGCTGTTGGCTTGCATGGGTATGTACTGCACTGTTGAATCTCCGATTTCTAAATTGTTTTATTGTATCCTATCACTCGTACTTAATTTCATTAGGTCATTATATGCTCAGCTGATAGTTGTTACAAGTAGGTGTTTGTTTTTGAAGCTTGTTTATGATACCTGTTCGCAGAAATGTGAAAGTATTAATGTGAAAGATCAATGAGTTTCAGCTTTGTTCTAGTGATTAATCTTATAGATGTGTGAATTCATGAGTATTCTGTGGGTGGGAATGCATTCGTGCCTGTTTTATAGATGAACTTGGATTTGTAGAAATAACAACTCTGACTTTCTTCCTCAGTGTCACAGTTAATACTTTTTTAATTAGTTGGATACTAAATCCTTGCAGGGTTTTCATCATCTCCTCTGTTTCTAGCACTGACAGATGGTGATGAGTGGCAACAGCTGTGGTTGCCTAGTAACCATTGCATACTGAGCAGTCAGATCTGTCCTGGCTTGTTTCATCACAGTAACTCAGAGGGCAAATACTATATAATATTTTACATTAGAATTTATGTGAGTTTAACTTCATAATGACAGTCAGGTGGATTAGAGCTGTTTTTAAATACTGGGACTTCAGCCTTGGTCATGTAAGTAGTGAAAAATGACTGTGCTTTATTTAACTCATAATACTTCTCAGAACTAGGGCTGCATCCATCGATTATTTTAGTAATTGGGTATTCTGTCAATTAATCAAATAACTGAACAAGAAATGTTTGTCGTATTAAAGAGCTATGTTAACTATTCAAAAGAGAAAACGACAGATTTCATCAAATTATTGGTTTCCTTTGTCGAAATGCAACGTGTTAAGCTGCATTACAGTGTCTACCAAAAGAACCAAAGCCATTAGTGCATTTATGCACCATGTTAAAGATTCTTTAAAAGAAAAAATTTGCTTAAAAGCAAATATCTAGATTTAAAAAATCCAGTAATGTCAAAAATAAACAAACAAAAAGCCAGTGGCTTGAAGTTTTATTCGTCACATGTTAATTTTTCTTCTCAGGACAGTAAAAATTATTTATAGTAATCTGAATCTGCAAAATAAAATATACCTTTGGCCCTTCCTTATGCAACCCTCCATGTTGAGAGGGGCTTGTCCCCCCCACCTGGAATCAAATCAGGACCTTTGGCTTGTAAGGCAAATGTTTAAACCACAACACTACAGGCACACCAATCTGAATCTTAAAAATATTGATTCTAAAGCTTTGAAATAAATCTAGTTGAGTAAACCCCATGCCCCCCTTTAGACTCACCCCTGCATGATGCAGGCATTACTGTGACAGGAAGTGGGATGGCTGCTGTCAGCCTGCACTGAGTTGCCAAATTTAAATAACGTGTCAAACTGAGCTAACAGTTTATCTGCATGCACATAGCTTTTCTTCGAACTTCTCTGGCTTTCCTGTAGATTTGTCGCCGTGTAAGTCAAACAGTGCTGGGTGGGAGCAGCTGAGGAGATTACTTTTTCTTCACGTTTGAGCTTATTGAACAAGCTTGATTAAGGACTCCCACAAACTTTTTTTTTTATCAGGAATTCAGAATCTCTAATAGTGATTAGAGTAACAAGCAGTGCTGTTGTGGATGCTACAAAAACCTATTCTTTCACCGAGCTGAGCCTGAGGTCACCATCTCAGCAATGCGTTTCGCTTCTTTGCTCTTCACCCTGTTTATGTAGAGAGGCTCTGGCTCTATGTTAATGTTATGCTCCGTGGTACGACGGCATTATCTTCTCTGCTGGTGTTGAGGAAAAATAGTGACTGCTTGGGGCTGAGTTTTGTAATACTTTTCATTCAAACACATGCTTTTGAATACATTTCTCATGCAGATCTACACTACCAGTCAAGAGTCTTTACACGCTTGGCTATAGTGGAGTATGGCCAAGCATGTCCAGACTGTTGACTGGTAGTGTATATTTATGGATGACACAGCAAACTGTGTTCACAGACCCCCATTTCTGAAAGGTTTCCTGAGCCCATGCTGTGATTTCCATGACAGAATTATGCCTGTTTGCAATGCGGCACTGCCTGAAGGCTCAAAGATCACAAGCATCCAGTGTTGGTTTTAAGCTGTGTCCCTTGCACACAGAGAGATCTCCAGATTCTCTGATTCTTTTGATAATATCATTCACTGGAGATGAAGGAAAATTCAATGTCTTTCCATTTTTACATTGAGGAACATATTAAAATTGCCTCACAAATTATAAGCGCAGTTTCTGGCAGATTGCTGAACCTCTGCCCATCTTTACTTCTGAGAGACTCTCTCTCTCTAAGGTGCTTGTTTTATACCCGATCACATTACGGCCTGATGCCCAATTGACCTAATTAGTTTCAACATGTTCCTGAAGCTGTTTCTTTTGTAGCACCACTTACTTTTCCAGCCTTACACTACCAGTCAAAAGTTTGGACATGCTTGGCTATAGTGTAGTATGGCCAAGCGTGTCCAAACTTTTGACTGGTAGTGTACTTTCAGTCATAAATGTGAGTGAAACCCTGGCACTTACCTTGTGTTGGTTCCACCATCAGATCAAGCCTGCTAAACATAATGAAGTGCAAACAGGCAGTGTGATAGTAATAATCCTCATGATTTAACTGAAGCATCGAGGAGGAGAGTTGATTGATAATTTTTTGGAATCAACTTATTCGATTTACTCAGTGAATGTTTACAGCCCTTCTCAGAACTGTAATGTGCACAATACTCTTAAAGATGTATAAAGGCTTATTCAGTCACGGCATACAATTTAACCATTTCTACCATCACTAATTAACTGTTCTACTCACTTCATAATGACATCAAAAGCAACTTCAGAACATTTATCAACAGGACTAAATGCGATGCTCAGTTTTGTAATTCTTGTGTAAATTTTTTAGCCAATTACATATATGATTTTTTTTTTGTTTTGTTTTTTTTGTTTTTTTTTTAACCACTTTTCAATTCAAATGTGAATGATCCCCTACACTTGTAATCTTGCAGGTTTATACATGAAAAAATGAGGTACTTTCTTCCTAACTTCCGGAGAGGTTTTTTTTTGTGTGGATTTTAAATTTATTAAAGTCTTTGATGTTAATTTTGATTTTTTTTAAATGCTCCAGAAACCCTGCCTCTAACTTTGTAATGTGAAACCTAAAATGTATGAATGTCATGACTTGAGATTTGAGCATCTTTTAAATTATTCTGGTGTAATCTGTTGTTTGTCAAGACAACTCAAGTAATGACTCTCACACATAGCTGCTTAAATGAATAAGTTCATAACCTCTGTCCCTCTGCTAATAACTGTCAATGTGTCCCTTTTCCCAGCTGTGGACCGTTCGGTCACGGCGAGTCTGAGCGACGCAAGAGACGCAATGACCAACGCTGCCATCGACTCGCTGATGTCTTACCGACAGTCTGTGTTGACGATCCAGCAGCCTGGCTTGCTGGCCCCAGCCTGCCTCAGACTGTTCCCGCTCTACATCCTCGCCCTGCTCAAACAGGTTTGCTTTTTTTAACCTCCGCAGTCATCGTTACGATAACTACACTGTCCCCAACAAGGTTGTTATAAAACTAAATGAGAAACAATATTTAAAGTAACTGAATTAAAAATAAATACTAGACTTTTGGTAAAACTCAAAATTAACTGAATTTTTTTGAGTGCTCATGAAACTAAAGTAAAATAAAAATATACAGGAAAGTCCTTAGTTTTAGTCTTTCTGGTCAAATTTGGTAGGACAGCCTGTCTGTTGAGGCTTTGGTGCCTCTGTTTAGTGAGAATCACTGCATGACTGAGAGTCCACTGCCTCCACTAAGTGATGTATGTTTGTAGTTTTCAGTCTGAACATCTTAAATCTTCCCCTGACAAATACCATCCATATTGTAATAATAAAAAAAAAACTAAAACTAACACTGAAACTAATAAAAACCAAACGAAAACTAAACATTTTCAAACAATAAAAACTAAGCTGAAACAAGCAAAACCACTCTGGAAACTAAATGAAACTAAATTGAATTGAAAATAAAAACTCAAAACAAAATAAAAATAATTAGAAAATACAAAACTGTAATAACTATGGTCCCCCATTTTTTTCACTGATTGCTTTTCAAGCTACACCTGCACTTAAGCTTACATTTGTTATGCATAAGAATCGATCTGCTGCATTCTGTTCACTAAATTGGTAATTACTCTAATTTTAATGAGCACAAAGAGGAAAAATAATCTTCCTGTACTCCATTAAGCCATTATTCACTAAGTTTTACATGTTTGTGTGCCCTGCAGAAAGCCTTCAGGACAGGCACCAGCACCAGGCTGGATGACCGAGTGTTTGCCATGCTTCAACTGAAGTACCAGCCGCTGGCCTATGCCATGCTGATGATCCATCCTGCTCTGTACCGTGTCGACGATCTGACTGACGAGGTGAGGGGGAGGAAGCTTTTTCACGCGTCAGTTAAAGATTAGGGATGTCTATGAATGCCGTTTAGGATTATGATTGTGCAATTGGACTACAGATTTTTTTTTTGGGAGGAATGTATCACAGCCTCTTAAGCTTTAACTTCAGTTTAGGTGGGGTTTTTTGACAGGAATGTGGTGGTGGTTATCCTAGCTTTTTCCCCTATGTTACTAAGTAATCTTTTCTGCACCCTCAGGGAGCTTTGAACATCAACGAGCGCACCATCCCTCAGCCCAGAGTGCTGCAGCTGTCTGTGGAGAAGCTCAGCAGGGAGGGAGCTTTCCTCATGGATGCTGGAACTGTACGTTTCAAAATGAGCACTCAAAACAAGCTAAGAAATTCAAAGCAGATGTCGCACATCTAACTGAATTACAACTTGGCATTTCCCTCACTGATGTCTCTTTTGATTTATTTGCTACATTCCTCCTAGATTCTTTTGACACAGCTTCTCTCTAGAGCTATATGTTAAAATGAATGCAATGAAAGCATAACTAGAAACAGCAATTCATTTTTCAGGTAAATGAAAAATGGCTGAACTGTGTATTTTCTATCACTAGAACCTGTTCCCTTTATGAGAGTTACTTCTGCAAATGGGTAGCTCTGTAATGAAACCTTGCTCTTGCTTTCTCCATGGCATTATTCATTCGCCCCAATGCTGGATACGATTTTATACACTCAACTTTTTAGATAATCATAGCACAGTTGTGGATTAAAACATCAGTGCAGGCTTTAGTTATAATATTCCATTTTCAAGGAGGTTTTCACTTATTCAATGACAGCTCTCAGTACTGTAATTCTCTTCAGTCGACTGTATTAAAATGCACCTTATTCCCCTCTAAAAGGTGATGTATCTGTGGATTGGACGAAACTGCAACCCCAACTTCCTCACACAAGTTCTGGGAGTTCCACACTATGCTGCCGTGCCTGATAATCTGGTAAGATTTCAGCTCCTTTATCTCTGCACTAGGAGTTTCCATCTGTTATCTTACATGCAGTTAAACTATGTATGTTGAATCTGCTTCCCTGCTGGTGATGAAAACCTAACTGTCGCTGTCCTCTCTCAGTATCTGCTCCCGGAACTGGACACCGCAGAATCACAGAGAACCAGAGCTTTCATTGGTTGGCTGAGAGATCAGAGGCCATTCTACCCATCCCTGCATATCATCAGGTGGGACCTCACTGGGTTTTAGAAAAGAACGAACGAATTTGCGAAAGGAAAAAGAAAGTGAGCCTTCTTGGCAGTCCAGCCAAGACCTGCTAGCAGGGAGAACCAAGTCAGCTGATTGCTAGAAAGTTGTAGTTGATCAATTTCTAGTCAGTCAGAGAAATCAGAAACCCGAGCAGCCCTGAAGTTATGCATGAGGATTTTAGGAAGAGAATTTGGAAATTATTTAAAAAAGAAAATAAATCTCTTGGAAAGTCCAGTAGATTTGAAGGTTACCTGTCGAGTTGTTGACATTTATCAGCTCTATATTTTTCTGAGGGGGTGCCTGTACATTTGCACACCATTCTAAGTGTCTAATGCGGGTATTATCTCTTCTGTATCCCTGACTGGAAGGCACTGTGGGTTAACTGCTGTTGTTTTTAAATGTGCTAGATAGAGAAGGGCGGCTTGACTGGACTTGTTAAAAAGGTACATTAATATTCCTGCCAGTGTTTCCACACTGATCTGCAGTAAGACACCAGAGGACTGCACTATAAAGCAAGTTATAGTGCACCCCAGGAGAGCTTCTCCGTATCCGGCTTCACTTACCCTAACATCAGCAAACACCTAAACAGATGCATGAGGCTTATCAACTCGATAAGTCATCCCACGGTTTCTCGTATGATCTATGATCATGTTCACGTGAAAACAACTGTGTTAGCAGCATGTGACCAATCAGAAACATGGACACATCTACTGACAGCAGTGTGTCATATTTTACAAAAGAGGAGAAAACTGTAATATTCTGTATAAATACAATAATAGACTCACCTATACTGTATGGGGAATCATATTGGACCACCAACGCATCACACCTACAGTAGCTTTATGAAATCTCATTATAAATCCATAGGCATTAATATGAAGTTGGTCCTCCCATTGCAGCTTTAACAGCTTCCACTCTTCTGGGAAGGGTTTCTATAAGAGTTCAAAGTATCTGTGAATTTTTGCCCATGTGTCCAGACAAGCATTTCTCCTCACTGGGAATTAAGGGCCCCAGGCCAACGCCCCCCACCCAAAATAACCCCATAGGATGATCCCTCATCCACCAAACTTTACAGCTGACATGATGTAGTCAGGGAGGTAACATTGTCCTAGCAAAGTCAGACTTGTCCATCAGACTGCCAGATAAAGAAGAATGATGTGTCACACCACTGAACATGTTTCCACTGCTCCAGGGTCCAGTGGCGACGTGCTTTACATCACTCCATCCCACACTTGGCATTGCACTTGGTGAAATAAGGCTTACATGCAGCTGCTCGACCATAGAACGCCATGCCATGAAGCTCACGGCACACAGACGTACTTTTCTCCAGATTGTGAACATATTGTCATCAAGTTCAAGGCACCTGGTGCTTTGTTTTAGGATTATAAGATTTTATTAAGACTGAAAGCAATCATGTTGCTATTTATTTATAAAAAAAAAAAAAGGTAAAGTCAGTTGGGCTATTACACCTGAGCCTACAAGGCTCGTTGGGCTGGAGCTTATCCCCGGTTTCTGTAGCATGAAGCGACTTAGGAGTTAGACTTCTCCTGGATAGGAAGCTAGTCCATCGCAGGTTACCTTCCCAGTATTTTACTAGTACCCATTTTTTACTGCTGGGTGGACAGAGGTACACTTGCGGTTGGGACCTTGCCTAAGGGTCTTAGCACGGTGGGGGTCTGACTGGGATTCGAACTCATGACCTCTCGATCATGAACCTGGCACCTTAACCATTACACCACCTCCCCCGCATTTATTTATAAAAAGCAGGATATAAAGTTGCTCAGAAGGATCTGTATTGCTTATTGTTGCGCCTCTGAGAAAGACAAACACTTAAATGATCTTTAAAAACACTAGACCCGCTTTGTGTCTGTGCATCCAGCTGCATGGGTTCTTGTAGGAACTAACTGGTCGGTGTTTTTATATGTGTTGGTCTCTTGTCTGCCTGCAGCATAAGTTACCATGCTGATCTAACCCTAAAAAGCCAGGGTTTAGCCTCTAACCCTACTTAATAGTATGGGCCTCAGATTATGAGACCAAAGAAAGGGAAGATAAAGTTGTGCTTACCATTGAAAATATAGGCTTTGTTAATTGTGTTGTTGAAGGAAATACACCTTTCACAAAGAAAAAGGAAGTGGAAATGCAAAGTTCATTCTAAATTAGTGTCTTTATGTACTTGCAAAGCCTTAAATTGCCTGTCGTTAGTACCTGGAAAGCAAAAAGCAATCGCAACTAATGTCTGATTCTATTTTTTTTCCTTCCCAAACATCATGTGACTCAGGGACGAGAGCCAGCTGAAAGCCAGCTTTATGCAAAACATGATCGAGGACCGAACAGAGTCAGCTCTGTCGTACTACGAGTTCCTTCTCCACCTCCAACAGCAAATCTCCAAATAATGTTCAGCGGGGCTGTGGAGACGAGGAAGCGTTGAAGCAATGTATGTGTGCGCATATATATGTATATGGTGTGAGTGTGCGCGCGCGCGTGTGTGTGTGTGTGTGTGTGTGTGTGTGTGTGTGTGTGTGTGTGTGGGGCAACAGTGAGACTGCACTCGAGGTTGCTTCTTGGTCCACCTTCAGCTGTGGTCCACCATATCTGAGGAAAACCTGAGCTGAACGAGGCCTCAGCCAAATCAAATAATGTGGCGACGAAGTGACTAATAAATTGATTCTGATGCTTATTTGGCACTTTTTACCCTGCTGACAAAAAGCAAGAAATCCAGGATGATTATTGTGTCAATGAATGAATGAATCAGTGTTTATTCTCATAGAACAATGCTGTCTGAGGTATCATTCAGATACAGTGCAGGAAAACAGATGTGTGAAGTGTTTTTTTTTGTTCCAGAAGCACAGTTGTCTTTACTAATAGAGTCAAACATATGTATGTATGCTCAAGACTAGTTTATAAGGAAGGAAGGAACCAGCGAAGAGACTGTTTTAGGGTGTCACCTTGGGTACTTGTACACACAGCACCTGAGCTCTAACAACACTCTATTATAATACCTTAAGGACAGAGCGTGTGCTTTTTATTTGACAGTCATTATAAGTGTGTTGAACAAACCCGTACACTCTGTTGTTAAAAGCCTGAATTTTAAAGGTGTTTGAAGGCAGACCAGCCTCGCTGTCGTCGCTGCCTTGAATGTTTGGATCCGGCAGTGGGAAAATTGTTTCATCGGTCTGATCTGTCCTTTGGAAACTGTCTTCATCTTGTCATCTTTTCTGTCTCTGGACATTCAGAACACCTCTGACTGACATTGCTGTTCTGTTTGTTTATTTCTTTTTCTGATTGTTTAATTTATGAGACTCCCGATCTGATTAAATTCTATAATTGCCTTGTATGGGAACTCACTTTTTATTATTAAACCTCTGTTTAAATACAGACTCTATATGAAATATTTTAATATAATAGGATATGGGAAATTCTTTAACACAGACATAACAAAGCCATTGTGATCTTTTAATCATGCTTATTGATACTTGTATATTAAAAGACTGCATTATATAAAAGTAAAGAAATGCTGATGATTTTAGTATAAATAAGGTGAAATGACGCTAAGGAAATAAAATGTTGAGACTTTTTAAATGTAGTTTGTGTTTTGGTGGGTGAGCAGTGTTTATTCTCTGTTGAAGTGAAGACTACAAAACACAACATGGACCAATATAGTCAATATTTCTCTTGAATGCATTTGAATCAAGACTTTTGATTTGGTCTGATTTCATACAGTTTGTAATTATGTATTATTTAAACAAAATGTATTTAGGAACAGACAGATATGTTTTGGTCTTCATGCACAAAAATGTCTTTCATAAAAAAAGCTGATGGAAATTAAAAAGAAGCCTTGTTTTTGTACACAGTTAACTGACTGAGGACTGTGGACGGGAGTCACATGAGTAGGACTACAGCAACACACTAGCTGTGGGTATTAAACTAGTGACCTAAGTAAAAGGAGAGCTGTAATGCAACTGACTGTTAATGACTTGTGACTGCGCAGGAAAAGGGCATGGAAAAAGACTTGACCTGTCACTTCTTTTGAAGTCTTGTGATGAGTGCTGGTTAGACAGCTGGATCTCCACCCAATAAAAAGGGGTGCGGTGAATCGGCTCTCTATTTTCTAGATAACAGAAGTAGTTTCAGTTTTAGCGCAGTCACTCAACAATTATGTCATGGTTTCAGCTTGTAGACAACAAAACAATGAGTTTGCTGAATTTACTAATGACATTCCTGTATGCACAGTTAGGTCCATAAGTTTTGGGACAATTTTGTATTTTTGCCTCTGTACACCGCCATGGTGGATTTTAAATCGAACAGTCAAAATGTGATCAAAGTGCAGACTAAGCTTTAATTCAAGGGGTTTAACAAAAGAACTGCATTAACTGTTATGGAATTACATCCATTTTTGTATATAGTTCCCCTCTTTCAGATGCTCAAAAGTAATGAGACAACTGAATGACCAGTAGTTTCATGGCGAGGTGAGGCCTGTTCCCTCATTCCGTGACAGACTAAGCAGTTAAGAGATCTAGGATTGAGTTCAAGTGTTGAACTTGTATTTGGTAGCTGTTCACTAAACAGCCATGGGAGGTCCAAAGAGATGCAAGCGAAGGAGGCCAATATTGGCTGATAAACCTATCGGAGAGAGAGCAAAAATTGTAGGAGTGGTCAAACGATCTTAAGAACTATCTTAAAAATAAGGAATGCACTGGCCAGCTCAGCAACACCACAAAGCCCAAAAGACCACAGAAGACAATTCACTGAATTCTTTACTTGGTTAAGAACCTCTTCACAACATCAAGCCAAGTAAAGAACACTCTCAAGGAGGTAGGTGTATCATTTTCAAAGTCTATGATCAAGAGATGCCTTCATGAATATAAACACAGAGGGCTTACAGCAAAGTGCAAACCAGTGGTTACACTCAAGAGCAGATTAGACTTTACCAGAAAACATCTAAAACAGCCTTTTTTGGGAAAAAGTACTTTGGGCAGATGAAACCAATATGAGCTTGTACCAGAATGGGAAAGGAAGGAAGAGCTCATGATCCAAAGCATACCACATCATCTGACAAACAAAGGAGGAAACACATCACTGACTACAAAGGGTTTTCATCCATGTATTAGAAACAATCGTTCATTTAAAATCATATTAGTTTGTCCCATTACTTCTGAGCCTCTGAAAATGGGGGACTATGTGTAAAAATTCCTAAACAGTTAAAGCAGTTCTTTGTCAGACCTCTTGAATTAAAGCTGAAAGTCTTCATTTTGATCACATCTTGACGGTTTGATTTAAAATCCACTGTGGTGGCGCACAGAGGCAAAATTACAAGACATGTCTGACTGTAACAAAATGTATGCCATAACAGTCCATCCAAACCTTTACCAGTCACTGCAGTTGTTCATACAGGTAAAAAAAAAAACTTTTTACACAATGAAGGAAAAAAGTATTTTCCAAAGTTAGCCTTTAAAATGTTTTAAATGGATTAAGGACTTGAGTGACCTAATTACTGTGGCTTGAGTCTCAGGTGGAACTTGAATATTGGTTTTGTCCCACATCAGTACAGTTAGTACAGCAGTGAGCGATTTCCCCTCCTGTGCTCTCACTGTTTAGCTTATTTTTATCTTTACCCAGCTGCACTGCATTAATGTAACCAATCATCGACAGTATATACAGTAGATAAGGTGAAGCCAGTGAAGTAATACAGTTTTATTTCTCATTAACTGCATTGACAAAGACAGCTGTTCTTATGAACCTGATTGCTGAGGATAAAACATTAAATATTTACCAACCTTATCAGTGAACTGTTTGATTTTTCAGCTCTTTGCTCTTTCAGCTTTGATTCGATGTCTCTGCTGTTCATTATTTCAGGGCTTTTTCAGTTCACTTTTTAGTTACAGTGACTTTAATGATTGTTCCATTATATTTTATATTAATAAAAACATTTTATTGATTTGCACTGTACAACTGTAGTTTGCAACAGCAGCTGTGTAGTAATAAATTTAATAGTAATAATAATCTTATAATGTTACATTTTAGATTCAGTCACAGTTTTGCATTTTACTACATTGAATTATTTAGACAATAATATGAACTGAAAGTTTACATGTAAAATTTATCAGCACCTTTACAGTGCCTTTTGCTGCTCTCTTGTATGCCCATTGATGAGGCCTGAAGGGCATCCCATGTAAAATCTTTGCCAAATCAAATATGTGGATTCATAATATGACTTCCATACTGGATCGGTCCCGGCCTGGGTTAACAACGACCGCCTCTTATGCCGTTAGCCAACAGGGTGCCAGTGGAAACTATGCTACTGTTGGCCCAAGACAAACGAGGGGAAGAGGGAGAAAGTGTGTTTGAAGGAAGGAGGACATGCAGAGGGTTGCTGTGAGGGAAGAGGATGCAAGGGACGGGGTGAGATGGAAGCAGATGATCCGCTGTGGCAACCCCTTGTGTAAAAATCAAGAAATCACAAGTAAGTAAGTATTCAAGCACTGTGTTTATATATATATATATATATATATATATATATGGCGAGGGGGGAGTGGGGGCTGGAGCACCCTCAGCACCCCTCCTTCCTACGGCCCTGTGATTGCACGACTTTAATAAACATCAGAAATGTTCCTTGCTCACTGCTCCCTCTCTTACCTGCAGTGATCGGTTGTTTCATCTAATCCCAGAAAGGTTTTGATACAAATGTATTTTTAAAGCTGTCAGACTCGCCAAAGAGTTTCCTGTCAGGCAGCGCCGAGGACTGAAAAAGCCCTGCTCTTTGTCGCTCTGTGTGAGGTCATCAGCGTGCGCCAGCTTCGTCATGTTTACGGTTTGAGTGAGCGAGCTGAAGCTGCTCTGCTGTCCACTCGGAGACTCCGGGGCGCTGACTTGTATGTGCTGCGCACGGCCTGCGTGTTAAACTCTCGAGTCCGCCGATCGTGATGGAGTCCGGGGAGGCCGGCCAGGAGAAGACGGGCTGTCTGTCGGAGGCGCAGAGGAGAGCGGAGATCCGGCGGAGGAGGCTTCTCCAGAACTCCGAGGACAGGATGAACAGGATCGTGGGGTTCGCCAAAACCGAGTCTGAAAATAACGGTACGAAGGTCCAGCTGAGGCCGTGTGCGCTGCTGCTGGGCGTGTCGCCTCATCCTGCTGCAGTCAGGACATTACGTTACAGCACCCACACCCGCTCATTATTTTACTGCAGGCGAGAGTGGGATTCAAACCACCAACTACATGGTAGCGGCCTCAACGCACAGACCGCACTGAGCCGTGACCAGGTGTCTTTCAGAATGTTGGACTACACACCAGCTTCTCACTGCCTTCAGCCTGTGGACGTTACTCTATAGTCAGACAGATTCTTTATTCATCCTTAGCGGGGACACTCACACATCTGTGTACCTTCAGCTGCTCTCTTGTATTTTCCCACAGCAGATTAATCCGCATTGGTAATTTGGCAGAGGTTTTTACACCGGATGCCCTTCCTGACACAACCCTCCATCATGGAGGGGCTTGTGCCCCCACCTGGAATAGAACCAGGGACCTTTTGCTTGTAAGGTGACTGTGTAAGCCGCTACACCACAGGGGTTTAAAACACAGTAAGTCATTTGCAATAGAGCAGTTAATGTAAAATACAGCAGCTGTAGTGTAGGGTTTACATTTTCACCTTACAAGTGAAAGGTACGGGAACACATCTGCTGTAGTTTAAATTCTTCTTCTGTCGGCTGCTCCCGTTAGGGGTCGCCACAGCGGATCATCTGCCTCCATCCCACCCAATCCCCAGCATCCTCTTCCCTCAACCCTCTGCATGTCCTCCTTCACTACATCCATGAATCTTCTCTGTGTTCTTCCTCTTCTTCTCTTCCTGCCTGGCAGCTCCATCCTCAGCATCCTTTGTCCAAATCCGCTGTCCCTCCTCTGAATGTGTCCAAACCATCTCAGCCTGAGCTGTCCCTCTGACAGCTTGTCCATCCTGGTCACTCCTAGTGAAAATCTGATGTATTTTAGATTCATTACTCTATTTATTAATCTATTCTAGTGTAGTGGTTTATACATTTGCCTTATAAGCAGAAGGTCCCTGATTCAAATCCAGGTGGGGACACGAGCCCCTCTTAATGTGTAGGGTTGCATCAGGAAGGGCATCCAGTGTAAAATCTCTGCCAAATTACCAATGCAGATCAATCAGCTGTGGCGAACCTTTGAGGAAAATACAAGGGAGCAGCTGAAGGTACATTTTTTTTCAAATGCAGTAAACAATTTCAAATACAGCAAATGATTTGAAAAATGATTTAAAATACCTTAGTCTAATATGAAGCATTTTTAATAATATGGCAAATAACCCAAAAAATACAGCAAATAACCTAATATAGAATGTAAACTAAAAAACAGCAAATAATAAAAATGCAGCAAATAACTTAAAAGAAATACAGCAAATAACTTGATACAGAAGGTAAACTAAAAAGAGCAAATAATTATCAATGCAGCAAATACTTTAAAAATTGTTTAAAATTCCTTAGTCTAATATGAAGCATTTTTAACTAATATTACAAATAACCCAGAAATACAGCAAATAACCTAATACAGAAGGTAAACTAAAAAAATAGCTAATAATTAAAAATGCAAATAAAAAAATACAGCTAATAGATTAATACAGTGGATAAACTAAAAAACTGCAGGTAATTAAAAAAACATGGCAAATAAAAATAAATGAGCAGTTATTAAAAACCACACAAAAAGTAAATTAACAAATATTAGTGCACCTCTGTCCTTCCAGAAAGAACAGGGTGGGATGGGCGGCGTGGGAAATCAGATTATTTAACGAGAAATTAAATCCATTAGCAAGGGCGGTGGTGTAATGGTTAAGGTGCTGGGCTCATGATTGAGAGGTCATGAGTTCAAATCCCGGTCAGACCCCCACCGTGCCAAGACCCTTAGGCAAGGTCCCAACAGCAAGTGTGCCTCTGTCCACCCAGTAGTAAAATACTGGGAAGGTAACCTGCGATGGACCATTGTCCCATCCAGGAGGAGTCTAACTCCGAAGTCGCTTCACGCTACAGAAACCGGGGATAAGCTCCAGCCCGTTGAGCCTTGTAGGCTCAGGTGTAATAGCCCAACAGACTTTACCTTTTGAATGCCAGTTTTGAAAACTGGCATACAAAGCACTGGTATGATTTGTTTTAGGCTAATATGCTGCCCTGTGTCAGATTTATTCTTTGAAAACAGCACTTAAGTAAAAGCTGTAATCCTTCTTAAGTAACTTAACAGTGCTCTATAGTGCACAGGGTGTATAATCGTAATGTATTTGAAGTGTCTAAAGCAAACAATTATTATGTAAAATAGCACTTTTGAGGGTCGTCTTTCAATACGAAGGTTGGCGGTTCCAGTCTACATGCCAAAGTGTCCTTGGGCAAGACACTGAACCCCAAATTGCTCCCGACGCATCCATCGGAGTGTGAATGTGTGCGCGATAGTTAACTGCGGTAAGGCATAGAATAAAGCGCTGTGTGAATGAGGCTTGTAGTAAACAGCGCTTTGAGTGCTCAGTTAGAGTAGAAAAGTGCTATATAAGTTCCAGTCCATTTACCATTTACTTTGCAGAATCATATAAATTATGGTATTGAATCAGAATTATTGATTCATTGATGTGTACATCACTTTAACATTGTGGCTTTTGATGATTTTAATTACTTATAAATTGCTGGTCTGTGAATCCGCATATTTGATTTGGCAAAAAATTTTCACTGGATGCCCTTCCTGATGCAACCTTCCCCATTTACCCAGGCTTGGGACTTGCACTAGGAGCACACTGACTTGTAGCCAGTGTTGCACTGGGCCATCTCGCCCTGCATACAGTATATGAACACTACTATGTATTTACAGGTTGTAATTCCTAAACAGTTAATGTGATTCTTTGTCAGGCCCTTTGAATTAAAGCTGGAAGTCTGCACTTTGATCACATTTTGATTATTTAATTTAAAATCCACTGTGGTGGTGTGCAGAGGCAAAATTATTTGTCCCAAAACTTATGGGGTGGGGTGGGGTGGCAAAACGGAAGCCTTTGCTTATGGAGAAAAAAATCAAAGCCTGGGATAATTTTGCAGCAACATATGTCAGGTCTTCCAAAACCACATAAGAGTGTGTGTTATGTAAAATTGCATGCTCTGGCCATGATTCCAAAAGAACACCATACCCAGGGCAGCAGCATCATGCTTTGGGGCAGTTTTTCTTCAGCTTTAAATCTGAAGATGAAGAAGGATTTTCATGTTTCAGCACAACATCAAACCAAAACGTATATCGAGATCAACAAAAGAATGGCTGAAGGTTGTTGTGATGGCCCAGCCAGAGCCCAGACCTGAATACAAATGAAAATCTTTGGGGTGATCGGAAAAGTGGCAAATGTGCCATGCTGGTACACTCCTATTCTAAAAGATCAAATGCTGAAGTCAAGAGATGCTTCAGTCAAGTCTTTTTACAGGTACAGGTTACAGGTCATATTAAAACCGGAAAAAGCTCTGAAATGATTCCTCATGGTCTCATTATTGTACATCACACAAACCTGGCATTTTAACAGGGCTCTGTCGACTTCTTATATTCACTGTATATGTTGTCAAATGTGCAAGGGAACAATTACAACCCTGATTATTTTATCTGTTATTGAAAAAAAAAATCTTAGAAAATAATTAAAAGTGAACACTTTTTTTGCATTTATGAAATGTGATTATGTTTAAAATTTTTAACTTAAACAATTAGTCGACTAATCAGGTTAGCACTTTCTAATGAGATTTTAATGATTATTATCTTCTCTTCCTCAGGAGCCTCCCGGCGTCCCACAGAACCCCGTTTCCACCTAGATCTACATGGGGCAGAGCCATGGTCATCGTCCTCATCTTCTAATAAACCGTCTCCCTTCTTGCCAGAGGCAACGTCCATCGGCAGCCACTCCCACAGCTCCACCCCAGAGAGGAGAATCACGCCCCTGGCCGACTGCAGCGAGTCGCCCGGAGACGACATTGGAGGACTCCGACAGAGACCGAGGGGAGAGCGAGCGCCAGATGACATCAGTGGCTCCCCACATCGAGGCTTGAAGAAGTACCTGTTTAGTTTTGACGACGCCATGAAGCTTCGGGGTCAGCTGGCCAATGAGAAGCCGGCCCAGGAACAAGGGTCGGCTTCAGAGGAGTTTGATCCCTTTAGGGTCTTCAGGCTCATCGGCAGCGTCCTCCTTGCTGTTTTTGTCAGGGTTTTTGTCTGCAAGTACCTGGTGAGCCTATCGGCTTTTGACACAAAGCATCTTGACATCACATGATTTTTGTTAATTTTTTTTTTTTAACGTATTAAATTTTATACCAAATATTGAGTTTGTTTTAACACTGCATGTCTTCTTTTTTCCATTTTAGTCAATATTTGCCCCATTTCTGACCCTTGAGCTGGCCTACATGGGATTGTCAAAATACTTTCCAAAGGTGGGTTGGCACTTGTTATTCTTAGGAATTTTATTGCTTTTTATGCACACAGTGTATAACAGCAGACAGTGTACAACAAACAACAAATTCATTAAACCACCACCCTTTGTGAGGTTTGTACCACAGCTTCCCTAAATTAACAGTATTGGTAATTACTAAAATCATTTGTTTCTGTTTCTCAAAAAGTTAATACTCCAGTATGTAGAAGCTCTTTAACTGAAATTATATTTGTAATGCTATTATTTGATTATTATTTTCATCCGTGAACTTTCAAATTTACTGTTTTGCAAAAAAACCAGAAAAAATCGTAAAGCACAATATTATTTCTTGATTAGGACTTCAAATTATAGTTATTTACTTGCATTCCTGAAGAGAAAAATTAGTTTTAGTGGTTGATTGTTATGCTTGATTAATTTTGGACTTCTCAGAGTGAGCCGGCTCAAATCGGGGTATAAAAAGGTAAAGTCAGTTCGAAATTCCTCGTTCCTGTTCACAATGGTAAAACGTAGAGGACTCAGTGAAAAGGAAGGAGTCTGCATTAAAGACTTACATTATGCTGGGTGGTCTTTCTTGTTTTTATGACAGATGGTCTAATAAATTTGATAAGCACTGTATGTAATGTTGTACTTCTATTTTTCCTTTCATAAATTAATAGTAGAGCAAGAATTGTGGCCACTCTGACTTACTCATGCTGTGACTGACCGACCAGTCTTTGTATTTCAAGATGATCTCACTTGTGGTCAAACCCAAAGTGAAAATCAACAGAGGAAAGTTCATACAGTCATGTGAAAAAGAAAGTTGTTACAAGTCTCTATGCAGTCCTGTAATAAACTAAGTGCGCCCTTACTGCTTCCTTAGGTATAAGATAATGTCGTGGTGGGACATTAAGAGACCTGTGCATAAAGGAATGCCTACAGATCTCAAAGAACTGAAACAACAACAGTCCTCTTGGTCAGTCTAAAATGTTAATAAACCTCAAACCTGAATATTTAAGGAAGTGAAAGTGAGGTTTTGGCTTTTCTACGAGAATATCTGTGTGCACAATTATTAGGCAACTATTAGCATCCAGAATTATTACACAACTCAAAGAAAAACAAATATCCCCATCTCACTTATTTATTTTTATCTGTTAAAGTGGGAATAATAAACGAACAACTCAATCTGTACAAAAAAATTTGACATTTCAAAAAAATAAATTATCCTTCTTTTTGATAACACTCAAAAGTCTTCCATCCATGGAGTCTGTTAGTTTCTTGATCTGTTGACATCAACTTTTTTTTTGTGCAGCAGCAACCACAGCCTCCCAGACACTGTTCAGAGAGGTGTACTGTACTGTTCACTGTACATCTCATGTTTAAGAAGGGCCCACAAGTTCTCAATAGTTCAGGTGAGGAAGGGGGCCATGTCATTCTTTCATCTTTAAGGCTTTTACTGGCTAGCCACGCAGTGGAGGACTTTGATGCATGAGATGGAGCATTGTCCTGCATAAAAATCATAGTCTTCTTGAAAGATGCAGACTTTTTCGTGCACCACTGCATGAAGAGAGTGTCTTCTAGAAACTGGCAGTAGGTTTGGGAGTTGAGTTTGAGTCCATCTTCAACCTGAAAAGGTCCAACAAGCTCATCTTCAATAATTCCAGCCCATACCAGTACCCCACCTCCACCTTGCTGGCGTCTGAGTCGGAGTGGAGCTCTATGCCCATTGCTGATCAGTCACGGGTTCATCAAGAGTCGCTCTCATCTCATCAGTCCATAAAACCTTTGAAAAATCTGTCTTCACATAGTTCTTGGTCCAGTCTTGGTATTTCAACTTGTGTCTTGTTCGGTGGTGGTCGGATTTCAGCCTTTCTTACCTTGGCCATGTCTCTGAGCACTGAACACCTTGTACTTCTGGACACTCCAGGTAGGTTGCATTTCTGGAATATGACAGCACTGGAGGATAATCGGTTCCTGGGAGGTTCACGTTTGATTATTCTCAAATTCTTG
>VUQH01008957.1:1969-18031 GCA_015106775.1 Etroplus canarensis
ACTTGCCTAGTCTCTTTTTTCACTTAGAGCACATGCACATACAAAACACATTGCCATTTCATTCAAGAGCTATTAAGGCAGAATGCTTTTTAAGTTGCTAGATGTACAAAGATAAATGTCTAATCTGTAGTATTGCTGTCATACTTTAAGTGCAATCAATTTAATGGATTTTATTGTACAAAACAAAATATATGAAATTGGTTTTAATACATCAAAAACAATTTCTCTCGGTCATCAATATTTGAGAAGAGTAATGGAATCATGAAAAATAAAAGAGGCCTATGAACAGATGAAATTTTAATGAGACATTTTTCTATAGTTGCAATCCCTCTAATGTTCTTAATAAGGCTTGCATTGACTGAAACAGACAAAATGAAGCCTGTGCTGTCTTACTCCTTCATTATGTTGTTTGGCAGGAAATTACAGATCAATGCCAAATTGAAATAAAAATATCAAGCATTTTGTTTGCTTTTGAATCTCTCTATGCTCACAACTGTAATGTTTGTGTCAAACTCTCTTGAAATTGTTTTTATGGACCATGTCACATTCCCTAGTTCCATTATCATTTAAAAATAGGGCTTTTAGACTTACAGTACTGCCTAGTACTGTATTCTCACTTTAATATTGACTGATATTTTGTTGAACTGCACTATTTTTCTTACCTCTGCACACTTCTGGTTATATGCCTCCATTGTTGCTATATTTTCATGTCTACGCTGCACTGTTTTCATTCTCTGAACAGACAGTTTTTTCAAGGTCAGAGAGCTGCCATTGCCTTAAGAATATTTTTACTTTTTTCATCAGCCAAAGGAACTACTGAAGAAATTTTGAAGAGTCTGTTTTCAGTACATTTTCTGTCAAGCTAAGTGTATTTTACAGTGTAGTCACCAAGACAAATAAGTCTACAGTATACTCTCCAGAGAAACACTATCAGCACAACAACAGACCTGGTAGAGATACTGCATTTTGATGAAAAATGATGAGAAAAATAAGAGAAAACTTAAAAGACAATTGAAGTGAAAGCGGCAGACAAAGCAAAGAGGGTGGATACAAGCAAAAAGAAGCCAAATACTTTGTGTATTTTTCTGTTTCCGTGTTTATAGTGTGGGTGTCTGTATCATTTTCTAACCCTCTAAGCTGCCTCCCTTTTACAGAATATTGCTGAAAGTAAATGCCACTGAACTGTGAAGTGCTCCATAATTCCATTTCAGAGGTGATTGGAACTTCTATTCTTGAAGTGCTGTATCTGCTAGGCTTCTACCTGCAGACACTAAAGCAACAAAGGACATTTTCCACTCAGTGGTTTGTGACGCAGTCCATCACCCCACTCCACCCCCACCCTCCCCCTCTTTCTAAGTGTGCCCCAAGTTTGAGGAAAAATGCCTCTGATGTGAGGCTTTTTTGATGTACTCTTAAAGTTTTCCACAGGGGAAACAATAGACAGGATTTATGCTGTCACAAGTTGGATCAACCAGCAAACTGCTTTTAGCTTGCCAGCAAACAAGTGAAAAAGGATGGGGGAAAAAAAAACCTTCCTCAATACTTCACACAGCAAGTGCCAAGTTAAAACATTCTCCCCTGTTGGGGGGCATTTGAGAAGAAGGTCATTTTTCAAGAAAAGAGAACAAAAAATATGCTGGAGATCACAGTAAAAAAATAGGGTATTTTGGTATACCAGCATTACATTTTATAGAGTATTGATGGATCTAGTCTATGTCACTCTGCTTACAAAGGCTTTCTTTTTGAAACAGGAAGCAAGGCCATAAATTGCAGTGCAGTAAAGGTGTGAGTGCAAGAACACAGCAATGAGGTGGTAGGGATGTTGACGAGAACAAAGAGCAAAAGGGGGGGTGGCAGAAGGAACGCTGAATTCTCCCTAGAGCATATTATGAGTGAAACTGAGGGGTGGCTATAAATTACTGGTAATTTTTGTCATGAGTCAGAAGATTTAAATCACTAGAATCAATGTCAAGGAGGAGAGGAAAGATATTGCCCCTTGTCAACATTACAAAGCAGAGAGGAGAGGGGTGGCATTAATGGATGGGTGGCGATGGGGAGTTGAAAGAGCAAGAGCTTGAGACGAACAGAGACAGATAATTTTTCACTCTTCTCTTTCTGTCTGGTGGCAGGTGTATGCACGCGTCATTAAAGAGTTGAAAAATGTGTATGGTGGTAGTAATGACTTGCTAATGTCCTTGACCAGCAACTTTAGCAAAAAAGAGGGTTCTTCTTTGCAGATTCCTGGCCAGCAAGAGGAGTGTCAGAATGATTTACTCCAACACTGCCAAGGACATGTGTGAGAGAAGAAAAAAAAAGAATTATACTGACGGTTAAAGCCCTCTATATTTATTGATGACCACCTTTTCTCCTATCACTCTGAAATTCACTGTTTGGCAGTATCTGTGATTCATTCTCAAGGTTTCCAGTCCTCCTATTCAAAAAATACCCACAAAAAATCAAATCAGCAGCCTTCACCTCACTCATCAGATGTATATTTTTCAAAACAGATGGGCTTTAAATACAAACTTATCCCAGTTGTCAGAAAATGTTGAGCTCTGAAAGAAAAAAAACTGCCTTCTACAGAGACCTGCATTGCCATCTATCCTGTCATTCTGCGTAGCTGTTTGTGCCAAGTATGTCCTGCCTTCACCCATCATTTTGCACTGTTGCAATGAATTACATGTTTCCCTGCAATTCCACTGTGTTTTTGTAACTGCAGACAGTGAGACTGTACTCAGTGGCACAGGACCCAGAGGCTTCACCAACACCCAACCATCATGAATACAATAACTGTGTGTGTGTTACTTTTTTGCATAATGCAAATATTCAATAATAAACACAGTAGACTAGCATAACAGTGTAAATAAGTAGATCTGATTGTATTGCAAAGTCTCTTTTTGAATACAGAAATTAAAAATCATCTTTCTCATTTGTATTTTAAACAATTCTATGTAAGTATAATTTTTATTATAAAATAAGATCTGAATGATGTATGTAATCCTTAGTTCTCCTTGTACCTTAACTCTTTAAGATAGCCTATCAATAGAAATTGTTACATTTACATATTCAAAAGCTTGCACTATTTTTATCTATCTTACCTGTCAGAGAGGAAGAATGCAATGCAAAGAGAAAGCCTGGAAATGAATTACAGAGCAAAATGGAGAGAGTCATCTATTGCTGGTGACAAAATACTCTCAGAGTGGAGATAAGGAAATCCCATTTGTAGAAAACGGCCACTCAGCACTTTTCAGCGTAACCCGTTAACAGAGCAGGTCAGCTTGTGGGTCAGCACTGAGATTATGCTTCTTTGATGGCAGTGAGCAAAATATACGTGTAACAGAATATTGTCAGTGTTTGAACATGGTTATCTGTGTAACATGGAAAATAGACCTTTTGCCTGTGGCACACTGCTCAGCGATGTCAGGTTTACCTACTGCAGCAACACATATGGAAAAAAGTCGATTAAAAGTCAGTCTTACAAGGTTATTTGTATTTTTGGCTGCAACTGCCATAGCTCGTGTACAACGCCAGTGTGTGTTCAGTGCTTAATGATCACAGGCAGCATCTAACTTTGCAGTCTAAGCAGAAAAGTTTTGATGATGGATTTTTTCCAAGCTGCAGGTGAAAAAAAAACATTTTTGATGTGGTTGTTTTGTTGCTCTGTTGAGAGGAATTTAGTCTGGCTACAATTCTATAATGTAAAATTTTGTTAGAATAAGTACGTGCACAAACTCCATGTATAAACCAGGAATATAAGTCATTAGTATCAACTAAGAAGCCCAGAAGCCACTTCATTCCCTTTACTTATTTGGGCACTTTGAAGATCAGTTTTGCCATTTATCTCTCAATTTATCTCCCCTCTGTCTGTGTCTCTTTTAATTATAGCCCCTGCCTTGGTAGGAATCAATCAGACACAATTAAAAGAAGAGTTTTTTTCAACATTCAATCCAGCTAATGAAAGGACTCAAAATGCAAACTAACTAGAAACTTTCAACAAAGTTTGAAAGAAAACCTTAATTGAGGTGGAAGTTTTTAATTCCAAAAGAGGATCTTGTTGGTAATGATGCAGTTCCCATCTTAGGTTGAGGGGGGAAGTTTAAGCTATGGTTATTATTCAAAACAACTCTCACATCAGCTGACTTGTGATGCATTCAAAGCCAGAGGCTGAGACTTTGATGATGCTTTAATCAGCATCAACAGCAATAGGCCACTTTGGCTGAGATCGCACAAACGTCATTGGGGGAGACAGATGATGACTGAAGACAGGTCTCCTGTTGATCTCACAGCTTAAATGAGTGAGAAACCCCAAGGGTCTCAGGAGCATGCCAATGCAGAGGGGTAATATAAGGTGGTTATAGAAGGTGACGTGTTACTTGGAAGTCTGGGAGGCCTGCACGGATGTCTGAGTTTGATAAATTAATATACCAACACCCAAGCTTGAACTTTGTGGTGGATGTTGTTGCAGGTGCACAGCAAATCAATTTGCTGTGCCAAAAGCTATAATCTCACTTGAGCCCTTTGTCATCAGCAATATGTCAACTGGATAGAGAGCCTACAATTATTACTTTTTTAGATCAGATATTGTGCTGCAAGCTGCCTGGACTGAGAATTAAAGTGCACAATTCACTAACCAAAAAATGTATAGAGTGACTTTAGGTGGAGGCCATGCATGTTAACTTGTACTACTTATATTATGGGGACATACATCTTTTCACAGGGATCCCTACTGCAGCTCCATGATTATGTATGGAGGTGTAAATCATGGTGAAGGTTGAAGGAAGTAATACTTACGTTTGGGTTTAGGATAAATATCCAGGACATTAATGTTTGTCAATATAATGTCCTCTAAAATGATGGAAGCCTAGTTCTTTGTGTAAAAAACATTTAAAACTCCAACCTGAAAATGTGTAGGGTTTCCTCAACCTGCCAAAAAAAGCTTGGACCCATTCAGACACAGGTCCACCTGTAGTGTCTGGCAACAAAACATTGGGATGTCTGGATTATAGTATTCTTTCTCAAGGACATTTTTTGCAGTATGATGGAGAACATATTCCTACTGGGGGAGACAGCTGCTGTCAGGGTGCGCTGCTTACAGAGACAATTTGTGTTCAGTTTGCAATGTTTAGATGAGTGCTACATCCACATGGATACTAGAACCAATGCTTTAGCAACATATCATATAGTTGACCGAGATGCTATTCACTACCCCTGTCAGTGGTCTTAATATTGTGGCTACTGCGTGTCTGCAAGCATTTATGTGTGGAAGAGATAATGCCTTCTGCAAATAATCCAGATTTAATGGGAGACAGATTTCGGCATTTCAGCATTTTTTGTGCACACCAACAGAAATATTTTATGAAGATTTTTTACCACAGTAATTTTGTTGTATAATTTTACATATATCACAAACTATAATTGATGTAAAACAGATAGGGAGTTGGCAGGGATGGGGGCTGGATTTTATATTAGCTGTTATAGGGCGAATTGCAGGGTATACTCTGGATAGGGTTACCAGAAAATCGCAGACAGGCATACAACTGCATACACTCACAGAATCTAAAATCACCAATTAACGTACCTTGTATCTGGATTGTGTGAGAAAGCTGCAGTACTTGGTGAAAAATGTAAACAATTCCTCCCTCTAGGATTAATAAAGAATTCTGATTCCCACACGCAGAGAGAACATAGAAACTTCATAAGAAAGGCACCAGGCAACCAGGAACCTTCTTGCCGTGTTGCAAGATTTTTAACCACCCTGACATGTCCGTCAAGGTACAATTTAACATTGAAAACACAGAAAATACAATACATTTCCTATATATATTCATATATATATTCATTACAAAAAGTGCAGTATTTCAAGTCTTTTTTGTTTTAATTTTGATTATTATGGCTAATGAAACTGGAAATCCAGTATCTCAAATTATTCAAATATTTGTCAAGATCAGTCAAAAATGTTTTACCATACAGAAATGCCCAACTTCTGAAAAATATGTTTATTTATACACCAATACTCAATTGGCACTCCTTTGCCATGGATGTGATAAGCTTGTGGCACAGCTACAGTGTTACTGATGTCCAGTGTTGCTTTTATGGTAGCCTTCAACTCATTAGTATTTTTGGGTCAGGTGCTTCACATCTTCCTCTTGATACCCTATAGATTATCAGTGGGGTTCAGGTCAGATGAACTGGCTGGCCAATCAAGAACAGTAACAGTAAACCATTTGGTAGCAGTTTTGGTACTATGCACAAGTACTAAGTGGTGCTGGAAAAGGAAACTGACAAAACTTATAAGTAGATAGAACCATGAAGTGTTCCAAAATTTCTTGGTAGATCTTAAAATACTGCATGTGTTGACTTTGGACTTTCATAAAAGTGGTGCACACTGAACAAACACCAGCAAATGACATGGCACCCCAAATAATCACAGGCTGCAGAAACTTTGCACTGAACTTCAAATACCTTGGATTCTGTGCCTCTCCACTCTTACTCCATAGTTAAGGAGCATGACTTCCAAATGAGTTGCAAAATTTACTTTGATCTGAAAAGAGGACTTTGGACCACTAAGGAAGAGTCCAGTCATTTTTCTCCTTGACCCAGTTAAGATGTTTCTGGCGTGCTTTATTTAAAACTGGTAAAAAAAAAAAAATAAATAAAAAAAAAATCATTTAAATTAACAAAATCCAAAGAGTGTAAACTAGTGATGGCAAAATCAAAACAGTGTTTTGGTATATATAGGTACGTAGAACTTTTAATTCGAAGCATTGTTCCGAAGTCTGTATCAAGATGTCACATGACTGTTCCATATCACATTCCATTACATCACCAGCTGTTTCGAAATGTCACCGTTGTTTTGCCCCACTTTAAAAGTGAAATTCAGTGAAACACAAGTGAATACACAGTATCTTTTTTCCAAAATTAAATAATAATTAAATTACTACAATTACAAAAAATGGAAATACATAATGTGTATATATATATATATATATATATATATATATAGTATATACTTTTTATAAAAATGATTATTTCTGTGTTCTGAATGGTGACTAATTCACTACCCGACATGAGTAAAGGATTTAAACGCTTTTTTCTGAATCAATTCTTCCAAATGATTCAGTCTCTCCAAAGTTCCATTTCTACCATCAGTAGTGTAAACTAAACCACAAACATGGGGCAAGGAGGAGACAAGACTTAACATGACATGACTTGACAGAAAGAACACCCAAATACACTAGACAACGCACAGACTAACAAGTAAAGTGGCAACAGGTAGGGAGGGAGCACAGGTGACAACAAGCAGGAACAGGATGGGAACTAGATACAATGCAGAGGACATGACTGGTTCCAAAAGTAAAACAGGAAGTGAGAAACATAACTGAGACTGAAACTGAGACATGAGACAGCTTGAAGGACATAAAAACAAGAGGAGGACACAAAGTAAACTAATAACAAACAAAACACAGGTAAGTGCTAGAACTGAGACTCAAGACTAAATACAAGAAACACTGACTAACAAGGTGAAACAGTAAATGTACAACAACTACACATAGACTAAACAAAGAAACATGAGGAGAACAATGAAACTGAACCTGAGGAAATAAACTCAGAAAGTAGTAACTAGAACTCAAATACAATATGCAGAACTGGAGAACAAGAAAGAACAAAATTTAACTACAACAGAGGCTCAAAATCGTAACTGAAAAATCACAATGAATTCAATTCAATTCAATTTTATTTATATAGCGCCTATTCACAACAAAAGTCACCTCGAGGCGCTTCACACTGTAGGGTAAAGATAAAACAGTGTTAAAACGGAAAACCCCAACAATCCAATGATCCCCTATGAGCAAGCACTTGGCAACGGTGGGAAGGAAAAACTCCCTTTTAACAGGAAGAAACCTCCGGCAGAACCAGGCTCAGGGAGGGGCAGCCATCTGCCTCGACAGGTTGGGGGTGAGGGAACAGAGAAGACAGAAAGGAGAGCAGAGAGAGGCACACGCTATGGGAGAGAGAAAACAACATTTAATGGCATGCAGCAGTAACAAATAAATGCATGGGGAGTGAAAAGAGGTGGATAGAGTAGAAATACCCCCTGATAGCTGATAGCTGAATATTGACGTTGGTAGAAGTATTCAATGTGATCCAGTCATACTGAACATGTTTCTAACACACAGCTGCCGAATAATGGTGTATGTGGTGCATTTATGGGGAGTGGTATAAATGGGCTTCAAGCTGTGAATACTGGCAGTATGCTAGCATTTGTTGGTATTATATGTTATGTTTACATCCATTTAGCATCACTGTTCCGCGTATGCCAGCTTTTTAGAGGAATTTGGATGTGTCGGCATAAGCTTGTTAAATCGTCATGCTGTGACAGGGCTCTAAGCTATGTGTATTTGTTTTACAGCTTAAAAATGTTTCAAGGAAAAATAATAATAATAATGAAATATCCAGTTTTACATATAAAAGAACCGTTTCCTCAAACATTAAAATGATATAGTAGAGGACAGGAAGAACAGATAAGGCAGATAATACAGGGTTGTATAAAGATGTGTTTTCCCCAGATATGACTGTATTTATGACACTGCATGCCATAGCCTGCACATTTTCCAAATAATATGTCTACCAAAAACGTTGAATGATACTATACAGCTTGATTCACCAGTCACCATGGTTACACATGCACATGAAGCAGCATGAATGGTCCTGCCAGAGGAAAAAGAAGACATAACTCTCTAAGACTGAAGGCTGAAGTCAGACAGCCCATGAAATGGAAATAAAAGCAAGAGAGATGCTGAATAGGACAGTGCGTTAAAAAGAGATGCCAACTAGAGGCATGTGCCATTGATGAGTCAGTGTTTACTAAGGCACCATTTATACATTGCACCTGCAACCTTGTGGGAATCAGTTACAAGGGCAAGGTCATGGTTTTTGGTGCTGATGCAAAAAGGCATATCCTCTGCAAAGAACTCTTTAACCTGTTTTCCTTCATGAGAAATATTGAGATATAGAAAGCAAAATGAAGAGTAGCCACTCACGAGGAGAAACAAAAGCTCAAATTTAACTCTTGCTGTAACTTAATTTACTGGGATTTCCCCCTGCATATCCCTATGAAATACAGTCATGTCCCATGTAGCCTTTTCAGTACTTTACAAAACTGGAAGCAAAAAGACCAAAAAATGAGCACACCAGAGAATAAAAGCAAATCAATCATATTTAAGGCTGTGCCAGTATGTTTCTTCACGTCACTACGTCCAAAGACCATTTGTTGATGATATTCTTCTCTAGAATATAAAATATTGTGTGATATATAGTATCACTGAGCCTATGTACATGTACACTTGTTTGGTATATTGTACTGCATTTTCCAGCACAGTGGACTACTTTTTTTCTTTCCTTGTATGATTGTGTTATGATTTCCATTAAACATGTATTGGACAAGCATTTTACATCCACTTGTAATTACTAAACCAATGTTAATTACACACTGTTATGGATATGGAATAACGGCAGTGTCAGCATTTAGACTGGTTCCCCATAAGCTTTGCTTTCACTATACAATTCTGTCTAACATCAGGTATGAAGTCCCTCTGGAAAATGAAGCCTGATTGTCGATTATTCAAGTAAAACAGGAACAGAATGGTGCTTTTGTTTTCTTCGATAGTTACACAGGTCAAACACTTTTTCTTTCCTTTTTATGACTAATTATTAAATATGCATTCAATAAGTTTTTCATGTCCACTTATACTCATGAAATTGCTTTTATGTGCACAGCGTTTTGGATATAGAATAATTACAGTGTGAGCTATTAGACTGGTTTCCTATAAGCTTTGCTTTCACTATGCAATTCTGTCTACCACCATATGCAATATCTTATGGGCTTTCACCAGGTAGCTCAAATAGTGGATATTGGGACGAGTGAACCTAGGATAGGCATAGAGTACTGGACTTGAGTGAGTTCAAAAGCAGCATTCATTTGGCATTATTACTGTTATATTAATCAGTAACAAAACCTACTTACTTATTAGCCTACTGCCAGGGTTCTCAAAGTACTCTCCACAGGCCAGTGGCAGCCCTTGATCACCTTTTATGTGCCTCACAGGTGCAGCAAGGAAGGAATGCACAACTGCACTTTTTCTTCATTCACAGTTCATGTCATAGTATGAAAGAGCAGCTCAGAATGAGACCAATGAGAATGAGCATTTATCTTGAACTTCAACTTTTCTGTTCTGTCATCATAGCATACAAAGACCAGATTTACTAAGGGTCTCCTCCAGTGCAAAAACTTTCTTTTGGCATTAAAAACAACTACTGATGGGATTTTCCAAAAAAGCACAGTGACAGGTTTGCAGCTAAGTTATTTTTGTTCCTAGCCTTATTGCATGTGTATTTCTAGGAGGTTTGCTTTCAGACTGTAAAAGAGGAAGAAGAGTGTTTAAGCAACTTCCAGCAAATTTTGCTGAAAAAAACATGTCTCATTTTACACTTGATGTGGCTGTGACAGTTTTCTCAAGCATAGTTAATTAATATGCAATGCCAGGTGGAGATGTTAATAGAACAAGCTCATAATTGGTGCAGGGGGACTCATCAAAGCTGTGAACATAATTACAAAGTTTGGCTCTATCTTGTAGCTCTTTACTGAAGCCTTACCCTAAATGTTTAGAATCAGGCCCCACATATTTCTCGCTAAAAATATACTGATATTTTAACATAACAGAGTAGAATTTCCCATGGAGCATCAGAGTGAGGGGGACAATAGCTGCCTAATTCAAGGTACATGAAAGCCATTGGTGTATTACAAGCAGCAGTTACTTTTTAGACATAGAAGGACTGTTTGCGGTCTTTCAGTTTTTTTGTCACAGTTCTAGACTGAGATATGCCCCTAATAAAAAATACAGAATGCATAAATGCACTCTGTATGTCTTTCTCACCAGAGATGAAACACACAGCCCTTTAACATCTTAAATCCCTTTCCTGTCAGAATATTAGCTAATGTATGAATGTTGCTGTGTGTAATTCAGGATTTTGAGAAAACTTTGTTGTCTTGGCTGTGAGTTCTTTGACTTTAGGAAATAACTGCAGGATCGCAAAGCATTTACACATCTAGCACAGTAGTAGCAACTTCATTAACACACATATTGTCAGGATCTGATAGTAAATAATGTTAAGTGTTTTTCTACACGTCCTACAGGTCACCTGTTCCACACATATTTCAGGTGTATACAGTGGGCTTGGTTTTAAAAAGCAACCAAATTCCAGATAAATTCTGCACTCCACCTGTGCTGTTCGATTTATTCACAGAACAGCTGTCTCAACCTATGACTACAGTCTTCATTAGTAGAACAGTAGAGTTTGCCCTTAAATAAAAGCATATTGAATTTCCTTCAGCTATCTCTCATTGATTTGAATTGCCATGCTTTTTCCACAAGGAAATGCATGCAAAACATGTTCTTAGATTTTATTATTGTTTTTATGAAATGATTTTGCTCCCTTATCTAGTCTGCTTGCTTTGACTAATTTGTGCTGCTGTAGGTAGACTGGCAGTTATTAAAATGAAGCAGCTGCATCGGGCATTGTTCGTAGATTACCCACAAAACTCAGTAATGTTTTGCAGTTGTGGCATCACAATAATTTGCTCAACTAAATAAATGTGTCCTTACACTTTTTAGACAAATACAGCTGGTACAAAGAAATACGCCTTACTTCCTAGCTGTTCAAAAACTACAAGCATTCAAAAATGACAAATTACTACTAAACCACCACTCAGAAATGCTACAGCACGTGAAAGTATTTAATCCTGCATGTTTCATGTGCCACCCCGATCATTTATTGACTTCCTTAATTGGCACTCAGTCATCAAAACTTATACATCAAAAAATTATACACGTGGATGTTTTAAAACTGAAAGATTATAGCAATATCACAAACAGAAAACATATCATTTCATGTTTAAAAAAGCACAACATTGCCAACATGCATGATGAAAAACATCCTCTGTCACTGCAGCAACCACCTCTGTGATTTATTCACATGGTTTGGTATTGTTTTCTTTGTTTCTAGTTCCCTCTTCATACGTTAACTTATCCAGCCAGTCATGTAAGAGTGAGAAATGTGACTTTCCTTGAGACAAAATTATCTGCAGCGCAAGCTGTCCTCAGTGGCAGTGGGCTCTGCTCCCACCTGATCATATTACACACAGTAAGTACTAGAGCTCAATAGCCTTGAAGGCTTCAGAGGAAGAAGACAGTTTGGTGCCTACAGCTTGGAATCCAAACGGAGGTTGAGGATTAGAGTGGTGAAGTGGGGCCATGGGTGAGCTGAAGGGTGGGTGGGAGCACGTGAATGCATGCTTATCAGAAAGCGGGGGCTCTAGTGTCAAGGTCCCATCATCACCAGTAGCAGAACATGAATAAAAATTAGGCAATGTTCATGAATATTCTATTGAGTTGTTATCTTTCTCTTTTAACTTTTTTTAGTCATTTTTCCCCATTCTGAGTTTTTCTCTCTTTTATAATCTTCTCCATTTTTATCTTAGTCTGTCTCTGTCTAATTCTCTTGCTGTGGCATGTCTTCGGATCTCAAGTTCTTTAAAACACAGGGGTAACCATCAGCCCCAGATCACATTAAAATCAATAATGTCCTAAAAACTTTTAGAGTGTAACACAAAGCTTCAAATACACAAGGTCTCTTTACTGTATATAGTCTTCTTTCTGCCTTCCTTTTATCATATCTACCACTGTACATAGAAATGCAGGCAGTAAATCTTGGCATTTATCTTGGTGTGAATAATAATAATAATAATAATAATAATAATAACATATTTTTTCTGTTTGAAAAAGTCCTAAAACAATCTAAATGAATTTTCCCTTGTACATGACCCAAGTCCTTTGCAAGAGGTGACTTGTAAATCACCCAAGGCCTGACAGGGCCTACTTTATCCCGTTTCAGGGAGATAGGCATAGTGTGTGTAAAAGTGTGTCAGTCTTATCATATAACATATGGTATAAGTGGACATATAAGTGGATGTGCTTAAGGTACCAAGGATACCTTCTTGATATCAAGCTGCATTAAATGTTCCTGCTTTTTCACCTGAATATCTGGCATGATTTCCTCCTGAGGGCAAAAATGGTCTCACAAAATTTCTATGACAGAAGCATTGTCTCTACACCTGTTTTTCCACCCTCTTTTTCTTTTACAGTTTTAGTAACATAGGCACAAGGCTTATGAGAAATTTAAAAAAAAAAACAGACTTAGTTACTTTACACAAAGCAATTGGCCAAACAAGCTTAGTTCAGCCAGGTCTATGGTATTATTCTGATGTGCTTGCTGCTTCTTCCTGTCATCACAGATAAAGAATTACAAAACATGTTGTGCAATTTGGGGACTCATGCTGACTCTGATTTGGTTTTATGGTGGCTGACTCAAAGGAGCTAGTGGTGTTTGATTTACGGTGCTGTGTTGTCCAATTGTAGTTGGCAGTTGAGTCCAACCAATGGTGCCATGGTCTGTGGGCCGTAAAATGAGCAGAAGGGCACTTTGAATGTCTCTTCCACAGGACCCCTGGGTATAGCCACAACAATCAGTTGCTTCAAATAGAAGTGCAATTGTAGGCGAAAAGGGCAACAGCACTCTGGCAGACACACAGACAGGCCTCTCCGGACCACTCTCTGCCTGGTCGGTTCCAGATTTGACAGGGTCTACACAAAGGTCATTGTTCGAGAAGAAAAGAGGGGGAAAATGGGTTTATAGGGTTGCTTTTGGTCAGTTAAGATAGATTTCTTTTTCTTTTCTTAAGAGAAATAATATAAGTATTAAAGAAATTCAACTAAGGCTACAACAAGATACAATATGCACAGTATTTCTGGACATATCTTAGGTTTGATTAGTTATCTTTAGTCAGAATTTAACTGTATGAGCATGACGCATGAGTACGGATTAAACAAATGTCCACACTGACTGAAAAATATTTTTAATTGACTGGCTATTATTTTTAGCCATAATTCCAGCATAGCTCTTCTTACTCTTCTTTTGGCTGCTACCATTAGGGGTCGCCACCACAGATCATCTGCCTCCAACTCACCTGGCAGCTCCATCCTCAACATTCTTTGTCCAATGTATCCGCTATCCCTGCTCGGAACATGTCCAAACCATCTCAGCCTTGCCTCCCTGGCTTTGTCTCCAAGCTTCTCAACTTGCGCTGTCCCTGTGATGTATTCAGTTTTAATCTCGTCTATCCTGGTCACTCCCAGCAAAATTCTCAACATCTTCAATTCTGTCACCTCCAGTTCTGCCTCCTGTCTTTTTGTCAGCGTCATTGTCTCCAAACCATACAACGTAGCAGGCCTCACTACTGTCTTGTAAACCTTCCTTTTGACTCTCATGACTATCCCGGCTATCTGTCACAATGCACCCCTGACAAACGTTTCCACTCACTCCACCCTGACTGCACTCTCTTCTTCATCTTTGCAGCATAGCTCTATGGAAAGCAATTTAAGAGGGGCTGAGCCCAGATATTCAGTGGTTGCAATATGCATTCTCACAAGTAAACGAAACAAAATATCACACACTGGTCCTTTTAAGGATCATTTATATCTTCCAGAGAAGTGTTTATCCAGCTTAATTTTATATTTAGTGCTAATAGGCAATCTTAGCATTCTAAGACACCAAGATGATGTCAAATTATACCTGCTGAATGTCAATATTTTAATATTGTCTGTTGGCATGCTGATGTTAGCATTTGGCTCAAAGCACTGCTGTGCCAAAGTCCAGCTTTTAGAGCTGTTTGCATGACTGTATTAATGAAAGAAGATGTGACATAATTGTTTTTGCAAGGATTGTCTTCCCCTTGCTATAAAACTAACAAAACCCCTGACCAAATATTTTTGATTTTAAAATTACTTTTGGGGCTTTATATTTATTTATTTTTTTGTATTTACACTCTAACCTAGTGTCCCCGGTAGCGTAGTGGTTTGCGCGTTTGCCTTTGAAGTGAAAGGTCCCTGGTTCGATTCCAGGTAGGGACACAAGCCTCTTCTCACCATGGAGGGTTGTGTCAGGAAGGGCATCTGGTGTAAAATCCGCTGTGGCGACCCCTTGGTGGAGAATACAAGCGAGCAGCCAAAAGGTACACACTCTAACCTAATCCTAAAGCGGACATGCTATGCTGGCTATTTACAACACTTTCAGAAATCTGTCCCTACCAGTATATTTAAATGTATTTATCATGTCATTCCAAAAAAAAAATGCCTTGAGACCCTGTCCCTCACCCTGAAAATCATAGTGTATTTGCACTGATTCTCCAACAGGCAGCAAGATGGGGAATATATGAAAGGTTTATAACTGGATGAGTCTTTCTCCTCCTTCAGTCTTCAGCAGCACAGTAGGATCATGAACCTTCCTGCAGAACACAGAAAAGCTGAATACCACAAATTCGCATCAGGAGGGTCTTTCTGTGAAATAAAGCTTCACGCTCTCTACCTCTCTTTTTTTCTTCTCTTTTTACTCTCACTTCCCTCACAAACAATAATGTACCATCCTACTCCTTTTTTCTACTGGTTGCTGAGCACTAGGGGGAAGAGCAAACATGCCCCAGACAAACTCAAATCAAAATCCAAGATAGGCACAGGAAAGAAAGATGTGTGTTTGAGGTACGGGGATGTGGGGAGGGTTATGAGGGAAAATACAATCATGGAGCAGCTGGGGTAGAAATGGATGATCTACAGAGGCAGATAGAGGCAGACAGGGAATAGCGGTATGGGGAAGAGAGGAAAGCAAACACTGATGAAAGAGTAAATCTGCTGTAATAGTTTCAGCAGCTGAACTGATTAAAATGGAAAAGTGATTCAGACCAGACTTTGCTTTGCAAACAGCAACTGCTGAGTGAACTTTATTTTTTTTTTGCCAATATATTTATTGTCTTTTTCAAAATTATTTCACAAACACATAACAAATACACATACATACATACATATACCCACATACCCACTACCCACTGCATACCCTTGCATCGTGAAAAAAAAAAAAATTAATAATAGAAAAAATACAAATAAATTTAAAAAA